>WAAG01059255.1:2607-24972 GCA_013390105.1 Tichodroma muraria | reverse complement strand
GAACAGAAGGAAACCAGAATTCTGGCACTGAAATTTGGAGGCACCCATTTCACACAGGCTGAAGTAACAGTTCACCAGCTCCAACACCAGAGAGAAACCATGCACCAAATTCATTTCCTAAATCAGATAATGTTGTACTTACTCTTCTTCAGGATTTCTTTGCATTCAGGATTAATGGGGAGTGCATTTGGCTTAGACAGAGCGTTGGACAGAACCTCCACTATGCACTGGGTTACCTGGAAGAGACAAAACAGGAAAGAAATCCCCATGGCAAAAATGGAAACTTTACTTCTGACCCAGCTGGTAGAAAAGCCTGCTTGAGATGAGAGTTCAAGCTACTATTAATGAGTTTTGAGTAATCCTGTGCATTTGGGCTTTGCCCTTCACTCCTGTACCAGTAGGAAGAGAACAGACAGGCCTTTTCATCTCCCCTTTTGTTTTCAGAGGTAAGGGGCTTCGTTTGTACCTTTTTAAATATTAAATACCCTACACAGTACAAAGGAGAGACAAAACATGTGGAAACACCCCATAAAATAAACAGACACAACACACATTCAAAGGATGAGGATTATCCTGCAGGATCTGTCCAAATGAGGATACTGCAAAGACAGTTTAGACTGCCAATACACTAAACACCTCTATGCCCTCTGTAAGGGATACACTCCACACCTTTCCACGTGTGTGTGCTCTAAGTCCTGCCCTGGTTTTTAGCACTGAACATTTAACTGAATTGTCTGGAAGCAGAGAAAATGGACTGATTTAGGAAAGTCATACAATGTGCTCTAATTCTAAGCACTACCAAAGTATCTCCTCTGTATAAAATGATTTTCGGGTGCTGAAGTTGTTGGTGAGAACAAGTTGGTGATACAAGAGCCTCAGGCTGACAATCAGTGGGGATGCCTGGGAGGAGACAATGAGACATTTATAGAGCCATTTGTCTTTTAACTATTTTTGGTTATTACTAGGTGTTTGCTGATCTAAATGATCACAATGAGTGCAGGGGGTCTGGTGTCAGGTTAAAGGGTCTGTGAGCAGCTGGCTGATGGCATTTATTTAATCACACTGGGTAAGATCTCTTTCCAAAGCAGGAAAGGAAGGACTATATCAGAAAGTCTGTTACACAGTTGGTAACTGTAGGTATTTCATCTTTCCCCAAAGTTGTCAGTACAATAACATGTACTAACATGTGCAATATTTCAAAACACTTCTCAAGCAGCTGTACAATGCAGAGCTCCACAAGTACCACACTGACATTAGAGCCAGCTCCCATTTCCACCAAACGCTCTGAGGTGCAGGCAGGCATCTCCTGGCAGCTAAAGGCACTCCGAGTTCCACACCACCCATGAGTTTTTAAAAATTTACCCTTAGGGAAAAAAATTGAAGCATTGCCCTGAGAGTTTAAAGAAATGGAGGACACATCATTGATATTTTCTGAGGTTGATTCAACAAGCAGCTACTCACCATTTCTTCAGTATGGTCTTTTTCCACTGGAACTGCGCTGGCACCTGGAAGAAAATCCAATAGTTAGAGACTCATTAATACAAACATCACTGTCAGGAGTCCTCAGCCAAACTGGTCTGATGAGACAGCTTGAGTTTTGGGGTGGCAGTCAACTAAACCAGGCACATTCCACATTAATTCTTTCCTTATTTGGATGGAAAAGCCATGTAAAGCTGAGGCATAGCATGAGAAAGAGACATGGTAACACTTGTAGCATTGAAATAATATACACCAAGAATAATCCCACCCATAAAAAATGCAACACCGAAAAAAGCCACGCTTAAATTCCAAAATGGAACTTTAGTTCAAATCAGGTCCTTTTCTAGTTGCACCTGTTTGATGGTCAAAAAAAAATAAAGTATCAAACCCAACAAGCAAGGCCTGTTTGCACCCCAAGAATCTTCTAGCTTCTTGAAGAAGCTCTAGGTGCACCCCCTGCCAACAGTAGACCATTCTTCAAGACCATTGTCCCAGTCCTGATGGAGAAATGCTGTCTCACTTGGAGATGGCTCTTGGACAGATGGAGAGAGCCAGAAAAGAGAGGAAAATTTCCATTCACTGAGTGGTCCATTATCATTCCAAGAAATAAGCAAAATCCCCTCAAATCTCAGTGGAAAACTATTCTGGAAGGAAGCAGTACAACTCATCACACTCTCTCTCTGCCCTGAGGACATGTGGGATAACTCAAACCTCCTTACACCAGTTCTACTGTACCTGGGCCAAGGAATTTGCTTTTGAAAGCTACTGCCAATAAAATCTCTGTGCTGCCTTATTATGCCATCACTGCTGCAATATCTCCAGCTAGTTAATGAGCTTGGCTGCTGTGTGTTATTAATAGACTGTGTCAATTCCCATCCACCTGGAGATTTCCAGGAGTGAGGTCAAGCACCTCTGCCAGCCACACAGGAGTGTGTGGAAGTAGGGCCTGTTGAATCCTGGCTTTGCAGGCCTCCCACACAGTGCAGAATCACAGCCCACAAACACATAGGTTGGGGTGCAGCTCTGAAGTCCTTACATGGGTCAGGAGAGTCCTAAATACAGCCATGACCTCTCTCTGGCTGGGTCAGTGAGAGACCTCCTGAAATAGATGAGCACATAGCACACATCATATAGATAAAGGAGGACATGGTCATTGTTTTATCTCTCAACATCAGGAGAATGAACACTGCCCCAAGGAGTGTGTCGCCTTCACTATTTAAAGCAACACAACCTTTATTCTCTGTGCTGGCAGAGGAAGCAGACATCCCCTGGAGCACTGACTCAGAGAATAATAGCTGAGCATCATACAATAATAACTCCTGATATTTCTGTGCTCTCCCCCAAACACATATGTAGGGATGTGATTCTCCAGCCCCCATCCCTTCCCTGCGTATACCAGTGCCATCAGAGAAGGGAACCCACACAAGGAGAGCACAGAAGGGATTCCCCTAAAATAGCACTGCATCCCTCCCCCAGCATTCCCCCAGAGTGCCAGGTGGTGTGTGAGGGGAGATGGTGCTGCACAGAGCCAATCCTCTCCCCCATCTCTGGCGTTCACTGCTGACTGAGGCAGGCTCCCAGTTCCTTTACTAACCCAGTATGCAAATAAGTACCACACTGCTGCAGCCTACCCTGCTGCATGCGTGGAGGAGCAGGATGTACATACATGGGGGCAGGAGACAAAGCCCTCCACTAAAAATAGTGTTATTCTAAAAAAGACATTCTCTCAATTCCACAGGTGTTGGGGATGCTGCTGTTAGAGCAGGAGCTGCTCCCAGTCTCCACTCACATGAAAGCACAGGTATGAGCCCCTTCACTGCCTCGTTTTGGGGAGGCTCCTCTGCTCCTCCAGCCCCCAAGAAAACCTGACAGGCACCAGGGCAAACATCTGATTTTGTCCTTTTAGTGATGCACACATCTCCTGTGAGTGACACCCAGGTGATGGGACAAAGCACAGAGCAGAAAAAATCCTGGACATCTTTTCCTACTTCAGGCCACCCCCTGAGTGCTGTCAATGGAAGGAAGACAAAGTCAGGTTGTACCCACTGCCTTTGCTGTGTCATTCAAAAGCTCATGACAGCTTGGTTAACAGTGAAAGCCAGCATGAACAAAGAAGAAGCATCATAACAACATCAGAAGAATCAAATGGTATTGGACATATGTCATATTAACCTGCCTGGAGAAACAGAATGAGCCACCAATCTATGCCACAGCCTGAAATAACACACTGAGGCAGTTGCTCTGCCAGGGCTGAGCCAGGAAGGCAGTGGGGACCCAGCAATGCCCCACTTCACCCAGGTGTTGGCAGTGCCAGCCCACACCAGCTAGCAAGTGCTCTCTTGGGGCCACTTGCCACCTGAAGGTGCTGGCCAACACGGCTGCCTCCCTCTCCATGTGTGCTCAGGAGGGGTGAGGCCATCACCCTGACAGGGACAGCAGGGTGAGGCAGCAGGGTACCCACCCATGGGCTTGCAGGAACACAAGCAGACAGGACCACTGCGTGGTTCCTGAGCAGAGCAAAGCCAGAGCATGTGCCAGTATGGAAACCTTGCACCTGAACATGCAGCAAGAAACAAACCACAGCCCCACTAAGTAAAGCTAAGACCTGGCTCTGCTTTACCCTCCTGAGCCAAGTCTGCCCAAGCAGTTACAATCAGATTATTTGATTGCACCTAAGTACTGAGAGTTGATGAATATCATGAAAAATTATAAATGCAGGACAAATTCACAGTTTTCACTTGCATCTCCAAGATCAGAACAGCTCTTCGGGTGGGTCCCTGATGAAATCCCCACATAGCTGTGTTTCACTAGTACAGATGACTCAGTGCAGTGTCATTCCTCATCAAAATGTCACAGCATCTTCCAAGGCAGGATCACGGCTATTTAGGCATATTGATTTGCCGAGTACTAGAAAGTTCTTGAAGTTAATGTTTAAACCAATTCAACATTTGAAAGCATGACAGCCACAAAGGATGTAAAGAAGTACCTGATCTGTTTGATGGCATAAACAGGAAAAAATATTTGGTAATAAACCCCCATAGAATCTACGGCATAAGCGTGGTGAGCTTCTCTGTGTTGGGGTCTGTCTCTCCTCCCCGTATTCCACCCTCCCTCTTTGATTTCAATAAAGGCACTTGAAGACAGTCAACTTCCTCGCAGTCTCTGTACAAGTACCAGAAGTGTGGAGACTTCTAACAGACCTAAAGCCGAAATACTCAACCCAGAATGACACAGACTCTTTCAAGCAACGATGTAAGTATGCACAAAACGCTATAGAGCCCAGCCAACGCCTCATTCTATTGTGTTTATGGCCCATTTCACAGCGGGGTTTTAGTATTTAATGCCGTGTGCAAAAAAATGAAAAATCCTGTCAGCTAAACCTGCAGAGCCGCTACTTTGCCATCACCTCCCAGCATCCAGCACCGGCTGGCAAAAACCCAGTGGCACCACTGTAACAAAACAGCACCCAGAAGTCTTTGTGCAAAGATGCTGCACTGGGATAAAGGCGGAGCAGCCGGGTGGGTGCTCTCGCCCAGCGCCAGCCCCAGCGCCCCTCGGGCTGCGGGTCCCGCACCCACCGTCGCCTCCCCGGAGCGAGCCCCTCCATCCCCCTCCACCGACCCCCGCGCCCGCTGGGGCTGTTCCCTGGCCGCTGCCCGCCTTCCCCAGCGCTCTCCCGGCGGGATGCGCCCTCGCCCCGCTCACCTGCCAGGGCGGCGGCCGCCAGGAGGGCGAGCAGCGCCCGCGACCCCATGCTCGGCTGCGCTGCGCTCGGCGGCTCCGGCGCGGTTTAAAAGGGGAGTGGGGGCGGAGGAGACGGGCGGGGGGCCCCGCCGGGAGCTGCGTCACTGCGAGCCTCCGGGGGCGGTGCCGCCGCCGCCCCCGCGGCCCGGGAACCCGCTCGGCCCCGGCCGCCCCCTCCCCTCCGGAGCAGAGCAACTTTAGCGCAGGCTGGGCGAACCGAGCTCATTTTCCCTTCCTCGGCAACTACCGCAGCCGCCCTTCCTGCCCCCCGACTACTACTTCCAAGACCCCTGTACACACCCCGCCCCGCCGTGCCTCAGAAAAGGGCGAAAGCGAGGCTTCCCTGCCTCTTTCTCCAGCTCAGAGGATGCGGTATCATCCTTAGGTCTTTCCCACCGTCAGAGGATGCCGAGCCTCTGCCTAAGGGAGGAGGTGCGGTAACCCATCCCTCCTAAACAGCTTCCACAAGAAGTCACCGCCGCGCTTCCACAACCTTTTCCGATCAAAGCCTCGTCAGGTGCTGCTGCAGCCTTTTCTTCCTGCAAGGTTTTTGTCCCTTCCCCTCCCCTCGCTGCTCCCTCCTCTCACAGCTTCCCCCCACCCCCTTATCCAGTACACCCAGACCCAGAGAACGACTGGGAAGTAATCCCAGTACTTATGTCACCTGGGGAGGGAATGACACGCAGTATTCCCCAAGAGTTCTACCAGGGAAATCACTGCTCTCAGCATCCATCTCCACAGGCAAACCTCTTATTTACTGTGATGATGCTCTGGGGAGCCAGAGGAAGTGTACAGAGACCAAGTTTTACATCGTTTCCTTTAACAGCCCTCGCTGTCCCAATTAGTCCTTAGTGAAATAAAAAGCTTAAATGACAAGTTAAAATGAGGTCTCCATAGAGGAAGTCTGAACATTCCACCCGGTTCCCTTCAGAGCCAGGCAAAGACCAGAACTCCTTTTGGTTCTCATTAACCCTCAGAGGGCCATCTCCAATTTTACGTGTATTTTCAATTTTCTTTTTTGCTTTCGCTCAGAGCCAAGCAGATGGCCCTCTAATTGCCAGTGTTCCTGGGGGACAATGGCTCTATACACCAAGCTGGCAGTTCCCTCTGTTATCGTTCTGCGTGCCATTCTATTGTCCATTAACAATGGCAGGCTGCTACAACCACATAGCCTTTAAAGACGGAAAACAGGACAAGCACAGCTCTCCAATCAAACTCCCCAGCAGCTTCATCAGTGCATAATGGAGGCAGGAATTCCAGCTCCGTTTGAAACGTGTTTCAGGAGACAGCCTGGAAGAAGAGACGCCAGGAGGCAGCGCCAGACACCTTGCTCACCTTGCAGTTTACAATTTCTGCAAAATAACAGAACCAAATCACCTGGCCACCATGGAAGACAAACCATCTGCAACATCTCCCAATCCCCCCCCTCCTGCATGCTGCTCCTGTACTGTCTATGCCAGCCCTATCTCCAGAGGCAGATGCTTCTTTGGAAGTCTCCAGCCTTGGTTTTGGGAAGTTAAGAGCCTATTTCAAAAGACTGACAAACTTCCCTGGCTCCAAGGCCCCCATGTCCTTCCCTGTCTGTGTATGGATTCAGCCTGGCCTCAACCTCTTCAGCTGCTCATGAGAAAGAATTTTAGGTGCCTTTTATGTGTTCTCTGCTTTTGCAGGCATATAGAATGTTTTGCCATCAGTTACATCAGGGTCTACCTGGGAACACCTTCACACCTTCAGATTCCATCAAGTTCGAGGTTACAAAGATTTGCAAGTGTTGCAGGAGGTCCCCAACAGGAGTAGGGACAACTGGCTGGAATATATCCAACTCTGTCTTCAGGGTAGGATTCCAAAACAGGATCCCACAGATTTTTCTGCCAACACTAGAAAACCAGAGCATCCAAGCATCTTGCCCACAGTTAATTAAGTCAGCCTCTATTTTCAAAGCACCATCACTTCACATGGACTTTTACAGCCAGCTATCAGCTGGGGTGAGTTTCTCTGCAGATCAGGAGAGAGCTGTGACTGTACTAAATCAGGATGACTGCAGGCAAAGGCACATTTCATTTGATCAGCTGTGAGTGGCACACCTTTCTCAGATGTGTCAGTACTCCCATTGCAGTGACATCCACACCTCACAATGTTGTGACAATCTATTGCTCTATGAATAAACAGTATTTATCCTGTAGGATTCTCTCAAATACAAATGCTTTAAAAAATTACACATTTGGCTCATGCTAGAAGTTGGAACTTCAAAGGATGACAAGCAAATTTCTGTGCCTGAGATCCTTCTAAACTGAGAGGAGACTGCATGAGGAATATGAGGATTGCTCTTCTAATTAGATGCGTGTCATGGTTTCAGTCTGAAACCAGACAGAAATATTAATTTGGGTTGTAGTTTTAGGTTTCCAATTTAAAATTCTGTAATCAAGAGCAAAGCAGGCTCAAACTTGAAAAGAACAGACTTTATTAACTAACACAAAAAGAAAAAAAAACAAGAATTAGAATGAAACCTTTAAAATACTCTTGCTCTATCACAAAAAGTTTCTTTCATTCTCACTGACAACATACAGAAATCACATTTAGAATTTTCAGTCAGTTTTCTCAATTCTAGAATAATCTTTCTTCAATTCTTCTAGGGATTGGAGCATCTCTTACTTGCTATGGAAAAAAACAAAAACAAAACAAAACAAACTTTCCATGATAACAGCTGCCCGGAACATCTGTATCATGAAATTCCTCCCATGTTCACAGCCCTTTCATAGCTGTGCTTCTGGGCCAAAATCGATGTATGGGGTTTATTTTTTAAAGACAAACTGTTCAAAAACAAAGGTTCTCTTTATCTATCTTTAAGATTATCTTCATTGCAGAGATTCTCATCTTCATCTTCTTCTCGCGGGGGCAGAATCTTCATTTCTCTGATCAAACTTCTCAGCAATCACAGCCACTTCAACATTGGCTCATTCAATACTGCATTCCTTTGCTCAGGTTTACAATTTGAACTTCTCATCTCCCCATACTTTTCTATGGTTTAAAGGAAATGTCTCATTATATTATAGTCTATCACCATAGCTTATAGGAGATTTCAATGTAGAAAAAACAACTCCTTATCTTCCTTCCATCTAGGACATCACCTTCTTACTGATTTTGAATATCTTTATGTGGTATCTTTATGTGTCCTCACTTTGGCTTTTCTCTCACTCAAGAGAGGACAGAAGTTTTATGGTTTCATCTGAGCATTTAAAGAGTTAACAAAGGCAGCAGCCAGGCTAAAGCACTCAGGTGATACATTCCAGGCCGAGCTGGGGCTGCAGGCTTTTCCCTCTCTCGGGGCTGTGGAACCGCAGGGCCGCTCCCGGCTTCAGCCCCTGGCCAGACCCCTGTGGCAGGGGAGAGGGGCTCGATGAACTCCTCCCTCCACCCCTTGGTCTCATCAGGGCAGAACCAGCCCTGGAGCAAACCCCACTCGGGTGGCTTGACTCCACCAGGGCTGCTCCGGCCCGGTCTCAGCAGTATGATGTCTCGTGGCTCCGGGACAGCTCTGGGGAGCTCCCTCAGCGGCCGCACCAGTGGGGAGGGCAGCTCAGATTCCATCAGCCAGACATCAGCGGCCGTGGCTCGGCCCTGCGGCCTCCCCTCCCCCGCCCGGCCCAGCCAGGCCCGGAGGGCCGTGGCAGAGCGGCCAGGCAGCACCTGTTACCTCTGCTCCAATTGGAAACCAGAAGAAGGAACTTTCCCGGGTTCTCACTTAAAATGTGCGTTCACAAAGGCGTACCCATGCTTTCACTGGTTTCATCAACTGTCAATATTGCACATTGGCCAATCAGGGCCAAACCACAACAATGTGCTATTGGGGATTATCTTCATTCTTGGATGCCAATTAGTTTTCATGCCATTAAAATACTGCAGCCCATTTCATGAACAAACTCATCTCTTTCATTCAGGAAGTGTTAAGAGCACAGGTCTGGAGAAAGACAACTGCACCTAAAGGCCACCATCTATCCAGCTTCACTGACAGAACCAAAATCCTTTCAGAAACCTTGTCATATGCAGTGCTCATTGCAACATAACGGATGATGGAGCTGCACAGCTGACACATTTTTGGATCATTCTTCCATAAAAGTGAAATGTGACTGCTGCTACCTGTGGCCTTAGCACATGGCACCAGTGCCCAGCAAACTGAGCTGCAGCTGAGAGATCCTATGTGGTACAGATGGGTGATTTCTGTAGCATGGACAAATATCTTTTTTTTCTTTTCTGTATTTGTATAGCACCTCACACGGTGGGGTTTTGTTCATGCCACATGCTCTTAGGCAGTGCAGAAACAGTTGCTAGAAACTGACTTCTAGTCTTTAGTGTCAAAAGACTGTCTTCATAAGAAAATCCAAAGAATTTACAGGGCATTTTTGCTTGAGAACCTTAAAAGCTCAGTCCAACTCTTCTTGAATTGTCTTTCCTAGCCTCTTTAAAAAAAAAAGCAAACAGATTTTCTTCACTTGTAACCCTCTTCTCTTCCATGCAGGATCCTTCTAGCTCTGTTTTACAGTGATGTATCTATTCCACAGAAATGAGATCAAATACTATATGGCCAAACTGAAAAGAGGTTTAAAATAAGCCTACAAGGCATGTCATAACCGTTAAGTGATATGAAAAATATATGCACAGACCCTGCTGTGGTCTTCTGGAAAAAACACTGTGTTACCTGATATAAATCCTCAGGGCTTCTGGATACACTCACAGGCTACAGAATGAAAGAAAAGAAAAACAAAGAAAAAAGAAAAACCAAACCCAAAACAAAGCCAAAACCAAAAGAGAGGTGAGAGAAGGAAGACCAAGTATAAACACAGCCATTTCTCCAACATCCCAGGTTTTCCATAGAACATTTTCCCATATGCTGCTCACACATCTCTCTTTTCCTCCCCAGTCATCCTTCTCTCAGTTTGTTAAGCTCAGATGGCAGAAAACTTGATTATGCAGCAATACCAAATAAGTTTAAAATGATAGATAGACAGACAGATAGCATACTTTGGGGCCTAGGGGAAATTTTCCCACACTGAAGTCAGCATGAAGTGCCACTTCCTAGGTCCCTTCCTAGTAGCAACTCACTGGCATTGCTTGCTCCAGGCAGGAAATGCCAGCAATCTCCTGCAATTCCACTGGTAAAAGTCTCCATGGGAAAGATGACACTGATGGGAAACAACAGGCACATCTCCTCCTAGAAGAGAAAGTTGGAATTTGCCTAATAATTCAGGCACCAGTGGCATTTTTTGTCATAAGACTTTTCTGTGCTGCCACTTCTCACCTGTCTGTCAGAAAATGATCTGCTGGACTCCAAGTCAAAACTGACCACTCCAGATGAATCGGTCATCAAGCTAAAATGCAGCTTTGGGATCTTGAGCAGGGGCACAAGAAGCCCTGACACGATTACTCATGGCTTTACAAATTCAGCTGTGACTAAACCTTCTCCAAGTCTCAGCTGTTACCAAACTGCCTTGCTGACAACAAAAGCAACCTCCACAGCCCCAGACGCCTCCTTCTCTGCAAGGGGGAAGTAAGAGCACCCCAACACCCCAACTCCTGACCAGACCAGGAGTCCTGGACAATGAACAATGACCAAAAGCTGCCAACACATCTCTCTGGGCTGGCTTTGGGAGGATTAGCATCACTGCAGGACTGGAGCTCCCAGGCAGTTCATGCCCAGAGAGCAGCTGGAGACTGCTCGAGCATCTCACCCTGCAGGCTGGGCACGACTGAGCTGCACACCCAGGTGCTGCCCCAAAGAAAGCCCTTCATGAAACAACCCCTGCCAAGGCCCCCTGCTCTTTTTTTACTCTCACTGTTTAATTAATCTCCTTGGTGAACTTTAGGGCCTCTGTAGTAGAACATAAAACAGGATAGAAATTTCTTTCAGCAAACGAAATGTGGACTTAAGTCCTCATATTTTGAGTACTGCCTGTCACTAAGCAAAAATGACTTTAATAGTTGCCTTTGCACTGCAAATAATTACATTTAGGCCATTAAATTGCCCCATTCAGTGTTTCTGCCTGCTTTTTGTCAACTGCATATGTTCCATTTAATATTTAAAGACTGGGGCACTACTCTGGCTTATTTAGTAATTAATTTCTTTAAATATTTATAGCACTTTGAGTCTCAGCAAGGGTTCTATTTGGTAAGAACAATACTGTTCTGTGGTTGATAGTGTCATGGAAATTTCAGAGGCAAACTTCCATTTTGTAAGATAAAAATATATAATTTCTGCAACAGACTGTAATGATTTCAGAATAAAGTTTTTATTACTAAACAATGTATGTACTGAGAAAAAAAATCCAATTATGCCCTTGCACATAATTGCAGACTAAAAACAGTGTTGAGAGATCTATTTTATGACAGCAGTATTCACACAGCAAAAGGAATTGCCCAAGAAATTTTCCATCACCTTTTTTTGAATCACCACAGGCACAAAGAACAAAACCCAACTGCAAAAAATGCCTAAGAAAGAGAGAGAAAAACCTACAAAATGTAGGAGGATATTTTGCTAGCATCTCTTCCCCTTAGAATACCCTTTTTCCTTGTGCACGCCCCAATTTAAGACTTTTAGGCCCTTCGTGTGAAACGCTGAGTGCTTCTCAAAAAGCTTAAAAGGCTTAAGCTTAAAGGCAGCCTTGGGAAATGAAAACACCAGGAAGATGCTCCACCTGTATAAATTTGTCTAGTAACCTTGATGGTGAGAAGGTGATCCAAACAGGAAAAGAGACCTTGAAAGAGACACTGCCACCCTGGATACCAGAAAGAGCAAGGCATAGTGGGTGGCTTTGCCAGCACTCAGGTGAGGCAAACGGAGCCTGCAGGGTGTCATGTCCTGGCTTTGGGAAAAATCAGCTGCAGGGGCACCCCATGGCAACAGGAACAGGAAGTGGCACAGGAATCAGTCTGACCCTCGTCCAGCACACCACTGTATTTTCTGCCTAATTCACTGCTGCCTTTGGAAAGACTCCCCCAGCCCTCAAAATAGCAGTCTGTCTCCTCATCCCAGAAGAATTTTTTTCCCCCTAGTAATTCATGTGCAATCAGTCTATTCTGGAACACCAGACAGGCAGCATAAACACTCCCAGAAACAGAACCCAGCCACAGGACTTGTGTGGACTCACACGTGCATCATGCAGTGCTCAACTCGTCTCAGGGACCAGTCAGTGCCAGGGAAGATTCAAAAACAAGGATCAAAACCAAGCTGGCCTCACAGAACACGTGCTGAGTTGCTTCTTCAACAGGGGGGTCTGGACCACAGGTGCAAAATCATTATTATTGTTTGAACCCCTAATGGCAGGGTTCTGAAGGGAATTGCTGTTAGAGATGTGGGTGTAAATGCCCTGCCCTTTCACTCTTTCTCTGAAGCTCTCAGGCACCCAAAACTAGCTGCTGGCATCTTAGAAAAAGCTAATTGGTGGAAGTCATACTGGAAATGTGTTGCAGGGCACAGCATCCCCACCTCAGTATCCTTAATTACAGAGTCACCCTATTTCTCTGGCTGGGAGGTGCTGATTTTAGCAGCCATTTAGCACCATTCCTGGCTCATCTCTCACAGCAATGCAGGTAACACTGGAAAGTGATACCTGCCTTAAGGCTCACTGACATTCCCTGTTACAAGAACCTATCTTCCAATGCAAGTGAAAATTTGTTTGGTTTGAACTGACAGTGAAATTTTCTATGACAGTTGTTCTTTCATTACAAGACTTTCCCTCCCAAGTCCCAGCACCCGCAAACAAACAGGCCATTGCAAGGGCAATTTAAAAAAAGGTTTGACCTTTAAGCCACAAGTTTTCTGGCTTTGGTTAGCTCCAGCTACTGCTTTAATCACATCTTATTATTTCATGCTCTGTGTGCTATGTGCCAGATTTTACTTTTAAGGAAGAAATGCTGGCATATGTTGTTGCCTAATCGATGTGTGTGGGAAAATAGTCATTAGGGAAAGCCTACAGAGTAGGGTATTTTTAAAATGAACTTCTGTGTTGTGGGAAAACACATGCCCCACACAAAATCACCAATGCTCAGTAATGAAATAGCCACATTTATACAGGATGTATACTGCCTGTTGTATACTAGTTTTAACAACCGCATGTCCTCATATATCCAGGCATACCAAAGCACCTTAAACTCCTGGGGAAAAATCCCCTGCTGGTGTAAACAGCCCTGGCTCCATTCACTTCATTGAGGCCTGCTCAGGGCCTGCTTTAGCACCTGTGGAGGAGCTCAGGTCTCTCTCCCTGGCTGCCTTTGGACTACAAGACTGGGTAGGTCGCTGGCATGAATCAGCACCTCCCACCAGAAGCCGTGTGGGAGGGAAAATAAAAATGCTGTCGGAGTAAGCAGCAGAGAGACCGTTGATACCAAACGTCCTAGAGCAGCTCCCAGCCAAGGGGATGCTGCTTAGCAGCAGCAGCAGCAAGGATGACAAAAGAGCTTGGATCAGGCATTTCTGTAAGGAAATAGAGGCAGCACTCTCAGCCTGCCAGACCTAGTCCTAGGCTGAGCCCCGAGGTTACTCCAGTGGCTGGTATGCATGGGCAGGGACTCATGCAGTGCCTGCAGCAGCACAACCACTCCTCTGAGACACTGGGGACACTGGTCCAGCTCAGGTGCCAAACACCCAACTCAAAGCACACACACCTCTAACAGACCTTGAGGGTGGGATATGGATCTGGGCTGTGCAGCAGGGAAACCCCTGTCGTATGTCAAGTCCTCACCATGTCCCTGTGTTCCTCCTACTTGGCAATGGGGGATCAATTTTGGCCTTGCTTGTCTTACCTATGGGAGCGATTCCCCATCTTTTACTTCATTTACATATTTTGCTTGAGGATCTTGTGGGATCCTGTACACCCAGAGCCTGAAAGGTGGTGTAGGTTTTTAGGTGTTGTACTAAGTTAGGCTCAGAAAGCTGCTCCTCGGCTGAGAGCCTTGAAGAGAAGGAAAAAACCCCTTGGGTTTATTCTGCAGCATAAGCCCCCAAATGCCTTTGCTATAGCAGCCTCCATGCACAGGGGGATGAAGAGAGGTGACAGCAGCTGGCTTTGCCAACAGAGGTGAGAACCACCAGTGCTGGGGAGGCCACAAAGCTGGGGAGATAGGGTGAGCTGAAACCACACAATTGTCAAAACTAAGCCAAGTGCAAGCCAGGGAGAGAGGAAGGCACTTCACCTCTCAAGAATAAACTCAGTTTCTCAGATTATTGCACAGGCTGGTGAGAAATAGCCAGAACACGGGACATTTCCGTGAGGGCTTCATACCACTCTTCGTACTTACCTTGCAAAAAGACTGTCTTTTTACCTTGAGGAAGCCAGCGACAGTCATATCCATAATCCACTGGAAGTGAGCAGTGCACAGAAGAACTGCAGCGTTCCTGATTCTGAGGGGTGCAAACTTCTCAAGAAACTGCATGTTTCAGTAGCACAGAGATTATCATGTCCTCTGCAAGATGCCAGGCAAGATTTGAAGGTATGATTCATAATCCAAATTTTTCAGCTGCATCCAGTCTGTTCTGCCTACATTAGTCCTTAAAATTGAACAGTTTCATGCTCTCCTCTGCCAGTATCTCCTTTCATGCTCTTTCAGCGGCCACCTTTCCTCTGTTTTGTCATTCCGAGCCTCTTTTCTCTTCCATCAAAACCCAGTAGGGATGTCTCAAACATCAGTAACAGCAAGTCTCTCCTAAAGAGCAGGAACTCCCTATTTTTCTGCAAGCTTTCTTTGTGGAAATTGCAAGTCTTTGGCTTTTTTAAATTAAAATAATTTTTTTAAAAGTCTGAATAGGAGACCAGATGGTTTTAGAGCTAACTCAAAGCATTGACCAATTCATCAACAAACCAAATACAGCAACTAAAGGGATTCAGATGCAGACCTCTGATTTCTCCATCTCTCTCTTCATGGGAGTTTATTTCCCTTAAAATGGCAGTTATGAGGTTTTGAACAGCAACTGTGTGAAACAGCATAAATGCTGGCAAAAATTAAAAGCAACAACATCTGATTCACACTGAAGACCTTCCTTCTTCCCTGTCCATCCTTAGCAATATCTCCCTACATCAGTCAATACCAATGCCCTTGTGGCTGTGATGGATCCATGGCAGTTAAGCAGTTGTAGTAGTTTGGCCGTGATTGGCCAATGTGTATTACTGACATTTGATAAAACCAATGAAAGCGTGGGTACGCCTTTTACGATACACCTTTTTTAAATGCAAACCCGGGAATCAGCTCTCTCTTAGTTTTCCGGTGGAGACACAGGTAACAGCTCCTGCCGATCGTCCTCTGCTCCCCCTTCCCCCACGTGGCCGTCGGGCCTGGGGGGGGAGGGGGAAGCAAGTCAGGCTGACCGGGAAAAAAGGAAAAAAAAGACCGCAGAGCCAAGCTGTGAGCTACGCTGCTGATATCTGGCTGATGGAATTCGAGTTTTCTTCTCCTGCAGCATGGTCGGTAAAAGAACTCTTCAGGGCTGTCTCGGAGCCACAAAAGATTGCGCATATCGGGCGGGGATGGCTTTCCTGAATGGAGTTCACTCTGGACTAATTTAACCCTAATGAGACCGAGGGGTGGAAAGAAGAATCTACTAACTTTCTTTCTCTCTAACCATAAGAATCCAGCCAGAACTAGAGCCAAGAGTAACTCTGCAGCCCCAGCACGGCCTGTTTTAGTAAATCTGACTGCTTTGGCATGGCTGCTGCCTTTTGTGAACTCCTTAAGTATTCAGATGAAACCCGAAAGCTTCTATCTTCTCCGGAGTGAAAGAAAGGACAGAATGAAGACACATAGAGAAACTACGTAAGGATATTCTGCAGTCAGAAATTGAAGGTGATATTTTAAGTGGAAGAGAGATAAGGAGTTGTTTTATTTTTACATTAAAATCTTTTATAAGCTATGGTGATGGACTATAATATAATGAGACAATTTTCCTTTAAACCATAAAAGAATATGGGGAGATGAACGGTTCAAATTGTAAATCTGAGCAAAAGAACACTATATTGACGGGGCCAGTATTGAGATGATTGTGACTGTTGGGAAATTTAGACAGAGCAATGAAATTTTGTCCTAGAGAAGAAGATGAAGAAGAGAACTTTTGCTGTTGAACAGTTTTGTCTTTAAAAAAAATAAACCCCATGGATCGATTATGGCCCAGAAGTACAGCTATTAAAGAGCTGTGAATATGGGAGGAATTTTCATGATACAAATGTTTTCCGGGCGGCTGTTATCATGAAAAGTTTGTTTTGTCTTGTTTTGTTTCAGTTTTTAGTTCCATAGCGCGTAAAAGATGCTCCAATCTCTAGAAGAATTGAAGAAAGACTATTCTAGAATTGAAAAAAACTGACTGAAAGTTTCTAAATGTAATTTCTGTATGTTGTTAATGAGAGTGAGAGAAATTTTGGTAATAGAGGAAGAATGTTTGAAAGGTTTCATTCTAATTCTAAGAGTTTGTTGGTTGTTTTTTTTCTTCTCCTTCTTTCCTTTTTGTATTAGTTAATAAAAGTCTGTCCTTTTCAAGTTTAAACCTGCTTTGCTCTTGATTACAAAATTTCTTTTCTTTTGGCAACCCAAATTGATAGTTTTTTTTCTGTCTGGTTCACAATGAAACCACGACAGCAGTGTGAGCTGGCAGAGGGGACAGTGATATTACTGTAATTTCTGACAGCACACTCAGGAGCATGTTTGCTTTTTTCAGCTGTATCTGTGGCTAAACTAGCTGATATGACCATTCTCTACAGTTTTTGCCAGCAGGATGCTTTCATCTGGATTTTGATACACAAGCGCCTCTGGGTTTGTTTGCTACTACAGAAATGATGCTGCATCCTCAACTCTTTTTTTCTCCCCTAGCACCATTAACTTGAGTAATGGTGGGGGAGCAGCAGGTCTGCTCCAATATTCTGTGTGCCCTCCAGCACATGTACACCTCTGCCATAAAAGCAAGCAAGCAACACACCGAGCTGGACCACCACAAAGCCAAATGTATTGGTTCCATGATGACTCAAGGACAGGAAACTAAACCCAGGGATTTCCAATACAAATCTATTTGCAAAGAGAGATTACACTAAGTCCTAAGACTTTGGCCATAACTTGCAGCCAGATGGGCCTCCTGCTCTGACTGAAGGCAGCAGCCAAATTTTCATTACTTTTGCTGGAAACACCTGCAGAGCACAGCAGCTGTGCCAATCTGCCACGGGCAGCAAGGCAGAAACAGCAGCCCCGTGTCAGACTACAGCAGGGAATGTGACATAGAGGAACACAACACCCACTCTGAGATATGGCCAGTGTGGACAGGGAGTGGATGAGAGGTCGCAGCAGCTGGGCTAGCAAACACTAGATATTAAATACCAAAACTGGTGTGAGCACTGAGGCTGTACTGGAGTAACCACACTGGTGTTGACCTTTGAGACCCCAACCACCCTCTCTTTCTTTCTCCTTTGCCCATCTGCTGTCATCTCAAATGCATTCCTCTGGCATTCTGTGCTTCCCTGCTCACACCCACACTGGAGAATGGCCTCCCCAGTCAGCAAACAACATCACTACAGCAAACTGCTCCTTCAGAGGACAGGCCAGTGGGTGGAAAGCATGCACGAAGACATTTATCTACCTGGCAGAGGCAGTGAAGTAACAAAGAAGCCACTGAGCTGGGAGGCTTCCAAGAGAGAAACCTTGAGTGGCTGTGTATAGGTTCAGTGTTCTGTTGCTAACTGACATCAGTCTGGGCTCAGACAGATCCACTTCATTTTAAAGGGAACATTCCCCCAGGGATCTCATTAGCACCATCATGAAAGTCAGAAAGGAACTGAAGATTATTGGGGGGGGGTGATGGTGGGGAGGTAAACAGGACAGAAGCACTATCAGAGACCATACTCAGAGCTGTATTTTCTCTTTCTCATTCACACACACACTTTTTCTGTCAGAAAAACTCACCTGGCATTGCAATCATGAACTATGGGCTTGTGTGTCTGCAGGTAAAAACACAGAGCTAACAGGCACCCCATGGAGGCCAATGTACAGAACAAAATTTTAACGTTCTCACTGTATGGCTGGGGCACACCAAGGTCATTCAAAAAGTCTATTACAGCCAACAACACTTGGACAGCCACACCCACCCAGGGGCTGAATTTGGGCTGGACCACTGTTAACCTGGGGTAAGGATGCAGGCCAATTTAAAAGCCTGGTAGGAATAAATTATGATGTTTGATGTCCCAGCAGCAAACACTGCATGACCCCTCCCAATTAGTCAACACATCCCAAGCAGTTACACAGATGTTCCTTTTGCAGTGCTGCTTTTCAGAGAGCAAGGTGCAAGGTCTGGAGTGGGTGAACGCCTCCATGGAGCATCTGGTGCTGAAGGTGGTGCTTGGAGAACAATGTCTTTCCAAGAAAGTCATCTCTCTCTGGAGTGAAAGCAAAACTTTGATGACAGAAACAAACCAGTGTCTTGCTCACTTCTCATGTGACCCATCAGAGCTGCATTCTGCCTGCGTTTGTTTCAACAGGAACTGCAGGATGTCATCTGAAAGTCCAGGTGTCCTCTTCCTGTTTTTCAACAAGACTTCTCCATCAGCTGGCTTTGAAAAGCAAGAAGGGGAGTGGTTTGGAAAGATCTTACATCCATCTCTGTTCAAGACCAACTGTGCCATTTGCAGGCAACGTGACACATATTTTGTTCCGTTCTGTTGTTCCAGCTCTGAAATCTTCTGTGACAGACACCGTGAGGCAGCCTCATAGGTTGGATTCTTTCTCTCTGGCTGCTTTCTGCAATACATTTTGTAGAAGCCATCCAGAGAGTCCCTGATGTTGGGATCCTCTGCACCATCACGTTCATACACCCATGACAGCACAGCATCATTAGGTTCAGAGGGCTCACACAGCCCTGATTTTGGGTAACATCTCATGTTTGCTTCCTCAGAGCCTTCAGCAGAACAGCCCGCAGGAGCTGCAGATGATGGATTGCCATCTCCTGCAAGCAGAGGATCAATGAAACTCATTAGTCACCAGGTCATCCCTGTGGCAAAGTCTTTTCCTGTCCCCCTCCCACTGCAGTCTGGCAAACAGGCTCTTTTGCATGAGCAAACCAAGTGCTGCTCCGAACACAGCTGGGCTGTCACAGGGCCTTCCTGCACAGACTAGTGTCAGATGGGCTGATTTGGAGACCTCACAGTAGTCCCAGCCTTGGCACTGCAGTGACTGGACCTAGTGACTGCAGTGACTTGGTGGTATAGATCTCCTGGCTCCTCTCAGTTACAGTTCCAAAGACGTGGAAACTGGGATCTGCTGCTCCTGGAGATGACAGCTCACCCGCAAGGAAGTCTGGTTTGCAGCTGAGACAGTTCTGCATCTGTTTCAGTTTTTTCCCTCATTCCTGGGTCTAATCCTTACTTTTCATAGCTCTCTATTTCATTCCCACAGCACGTGCAGTCCTGACCTCCAGCTTTCAGCCAGATTCACAGCCAACAAACCAAGAGCGTTCTGGTGATGGCATGCTGTTTCAGAATGAGGACTGTGAAGGGGGACTCTGTGCCTCCCCATGAAATCCCACTTCTGCAGTCCCGCTGCACTAAACACTCTCCCCACACCCTGACAGAACTCTATGGATAAAATTAATGCAAAGGCCAAGGATCTGTATTTGCCTAGCTCTTCTCCTTCTTCCTTGCTGACCCACATCTCTGGGTAACAGTCAGGGCTGTGGTTTTCTCCTGCTTCAGAGCAATTCAGGGGGATCCTTTGCATTAATACAGCACAACAGGGACACTTTGCAATGACAAGACCAGGATGATCAGCAAGCTTCTAGGAGGAAGAAGTTCCATGAAGAGACCTTGAATTGGGCTCTGGTAGCCAGGCAATGCCTCTGACTGCAATCTCATCTCCAAGCCCACTGCGCCAGACCGTTCGCCAAGCACCTGACTCACCAACAAGGAAATTATCCAGGGCTCAGCCAGAGGTTGTACAGCCGTCATCTGCGAGTTACATAAGCAGGATGCAGGCAGTCAGAAAACAGCTTGGGTTTTTTCTAATTCTGTGAAATGTGAAGCAGAGTGCAGTTCTTCATTTTGGTAGGAGACCATGTTCAAAGGGAGTCTCAGTGTGGTGGAAGAAGGCTGCTTCTCTCTCTCCTGGTACACACAGAGCCACCCTTCCCTTCCTAAGCAGAGATTCATTAACATGAAATTAAGCTGTCTGTGCAGACACACTGTACCTCATTTCTTTTTTCCTATCTTTGATCTTTCTTCTCAATTGCACTTCATCTCTGATTATGCAATTTTAAATAGAACTTTCCCTCCCCTTGCAATGTGTCACTTCCAATGCAGTACAAAGAAAAGCTTGGTGGCCTTCTTTTAGCAGTGAGCTACAGCATCAGAATAGCAGATCAGAGAACAGGTCTATTTTTCCTCAGTAATCCCTCAGCCTATGCTAAGTTAGACTCAAGTGGCATCTGGACTCAGACTCCTGTGGCAATTGCAGACCCCTATGTTGTGCTGGCTTTTTGCTACCTCCTGCTCACAGCCACATTTTGTGACAGCAACAGCTGCCTCCAGCTACATACCAAGACTGCATGACTCGAGAAAAGAAAAATTCTGTTGGTTTCGTGTCTTCAGGGGAGACTTCAGTAATGCAGCTTTGCCTTTCTCCTAACATCTTAGTTTGAGTATTAAGAAAGATTTCTTCACAGAAGAGGTTGCCAAGCACTGGAACAGGCTGCCTAGGGAAGTGGATGAGTCACCATCTTTGGAGGTGTTTAAACAACACATAGATGTAACACTTGGGGACATGGTTCAGTGGTGGACTTGGCAGTGTGAGGTTTATGGTTGGACTCAATGATTTTACAGGTTTTTTCCAACTTCAGACTGCAGATTCCACTGCATTTTATTCTAAGGTCAGTATGGTCCATAAAGCTGACATGCTTATGGCTGAAGCACAAGCCACCAAAGAAGTGACCAGTGTCACAGGGGCATATTCCAGGATTTGATTA
The DNA here is from genome assembly GCA_013390105.1 of Tichodroma muraria. Classification (NCBI taxonomy): domain Eukaryota; kingdom Metazoa; phylum Chordata; class Aves; order Passeriformes; family Sittidae; genus Tichodroma; species Tichodroma muraria. Next base: position 3,776 of record WAAG01059255.1, on the reverse strand, counting down.
GTCAGAACATATTCCCTTACTATTGCGAGAACAGTTTTCTTTCAGTTACTGGTTCAGATTTATGCATCTCTATTTCCCAACAGTAGGCCATATCCTCTTAGTGGATTGCTTTTCCAGCAAAACCTTCTTAAGGCAAGACAGCCCATAGGTTTGGATACTCCAGCCCTGGGAGTGTTCAAAGCCAGGCTGGATAAGGCCTTGAGCAACCTGATCTAGGGGGAGGTGTCCCTGTCCACAGCAGGGGGATTGGAACTACGTGGTTTTTAATGCCCACTCCTACCCCCTAGCATTCTATGATTCTATGACATGAAAAACTGGATGCAGAATTCCCAGAACCAATCTATACCTCGCAAAGCGGTGCCCTTCCTCAGCTTTCCTGACAATTCTCCAATACGTTCTCAAACTGTGTGCCAAGACTGGTGTCTGAAAATACACCCAAACCGTTCTCCTGCCTAAAAGTTATCAGTTAGGGAGAGATCCTTCCTCGATACCCTCTAAAGAGCTGGTACTGCTGTTGAAAGGTGCAAGTCTCCTGAATGATTTATAAACCACAGGGAACAAGCACAGTAGCTGGATGCCTACAGGGTCCAGAAAGAGCTTTACAGCTGGGGCGCACACAGAGCAGACAAGCATGCATTGTAGGCCAGCAAACATGCTGCTAAGGGCAAAGACAGCATTCAACCCATCAACCCCTTTGCCTCTCCATGCACCTGAACCCCTCAGGAAAGCTGGGATTCTCTCATAATGCACAGCAGTGCTGCTACAAAGCCTAGACCTCTCTGGCTACCTCTCAGCAGCAGGAAAAATGTAGTTTTATAAATGCTTTTTGCAAAAATCCTTCCATGGCAAACTTAACAACACAGCTGTCATATACCCTTGTGCTGGCTTAGCCCAACGCCTACAGGGGTCAAGGCAAAGATGAGCAAGGTTGAAAACGCTCACTCTTTGCCTGCAATAAAATTTCAACAGAGAATCTGGATCATTATTTTCAGCCATTTTCACTCATTTATACTACCGAGTACTAAAGGGGGGAAAAAAGCACCAATAGAAAGCCAAAAAAACCTGAAATAGTCATTATTAACGTCCATTTTATTCTCACATGATGGATAATCATGAGTAAGAATGTATATTTTTTTATGTTCCTCCACTCCATAATTGAAGTTCAGCAT
>WAAG01059253.1:214-27107 GCA_013390105.1 Tichodroma muraria | reverse complement strand
TTCATTTTTCCCCTTCAAAACATCACTGTGAATGAAGCTGTTGAATTGTATCTCTATATTTAGTATTTTGCTGTCTTTTTTTTTTTACTACAGCAGGCACATTTCAAATGGTCAGCTACCTTATATAAAGTAGCTTTTGCGCTAATACAGATGAAGATTCACCAATTTTAAGAGAGCCTTTAAAAGTAGCCTTGCATTTCACAAGACTGAAGGAAATGTTTCTTTTCTGGTGGCTAATTCTCTGCACCTGCCTCTTAATTTGCACAAATAATTGACAGCTCATTAATGACTTTGTAGGAACTGTGGAAAACATCTGAGAAAAAACAACTTGTGTACAACAGGAGGGAAGTCGAGTTGTTGTTTATGGGTTTTGGGTCTCAAAGAGACATGAGCAGTAGTTGGTGCTGTAAAGCTGTTTATTGTATAAAAGCATCAGTCTGAAGGCGAAGTCCAAGTTGCTAAAGGGTCCTATTCTGGACAAAGTCTCAGGAGGCAGCTGGAGCTCCCGAGACCTCTCGGGCTGCAGTGGGAGTTCTTGTGACCTTCTTTCTTCTTGTCTCCTTTCTTCTTCCATGTGGATGCATGAATGTGAGAGTGCATGCAGGTAAAAGCAAAAGCTAGCAGTAGTGAATAAATACAGACATCAGATGAGGTCTGTATTTAACCCTGAACTAGCCAATCAGCTAAAAACATGATTCTAAAACAATTTCTCTACAGCTATTAAAATTATACTTTAAAATGTGAAAGACAGTGTCAGTTCTTACACATCTTTGCGTACATTTGCACATATTATCTGTCTGCATACATGTTCATGGCTTTATCTAAGAATGCAAAACAGTGCTCTGTGTTTTAGTTATGTCTAGGGGAAGCACTGAACTTTTAACTGGAACTTAGGGCACTCTGCTTCTACTAAGGCGCTTAGAAAAGAGCATAAAATGTATTTCTACTTACTTAGACTTAATTCTAACTTACTTAACATTAAAACTTATACTTCTATTTCATATCTATTTGGCTTAATATATTTTAATTCCTCTAGAGGCTTTAACTCAAATTCTACATTCTTTTCTCCCTCTGAAGGGCTCAGAGGGGGTCTAATTTCTTGATTTCCAACAGGGGAACAAAGTACCTACTTCTCAGTTGTGCTGATAGTCTCCAATCAGATTTAAAATGAGGTTGGAAAATTAGTGTAAATTATACAGAGAGATTGTGCTTGCATAGACAGCTCCTGAAAGCTTTCACCAAGTTGTGTGGGGCAGCTCATTTGAAGATGCTTGTGATTCCATGGATGTCTGTGCTGGGAATTCTGTGGTCCTTCTGGACTGACCCTGCCAAGGCAAGGCCTTTAAACCTTTGCTATGCTTTTTCTTGGATTTTACTCCAAGTTTTGACAAATTAGTTAACACTATTGGTTTTATCTGTGTATTTGAGCTACAGGATAAAAACTTTTTTTTTGTTCTTTAATTAAGTGCTGGGCTTGGGGAAGTCTTCTCGGGGAAGTTGGAAAAGTGGTGCCCCATAATGATGGCAAAACCTGTATCAATAGAGCCGGTGGCCAGTTCTGCTTCCAAATTTACTGGCTTCTCTTCTGAAGTAAAAGTTGTTGGAGATTTTAGACTGGTCACTAGAAGAGTGAGAAAACACTTTGTCCAGAAAGGAAAGATACTAGAGTATTCTAACTCTAGCTAGAGCTTTCTGAAAACAAGTTACTATCTTTGTCTGAAGAACCAAATTAATATTTCATATCTGGCCTCGTGTCAATGTTCTCCCAATTGTTTTTCTAAGAAAAGGAATAGAGGGGTAGCATTCGAGAGCATAGAGAGAAAAATTCCGTGGAGTGCTTTCTGATCCAGTGAAGAGCTTAATTACCGACAGTTCTGAGGAGCTGCAACTCTAGTCACAGTGTTATTTCAGGAATACAGCATGCCTACAAAACTCTGGGTCTGGGACATTTAGTTCGGATCACCAAAGTGTAATGGTGAGGCAAACACATGAAGACAAAATTGGAATTGGGGAAAGGTACTTTTTCCCTTTCATTTTTTTTTCTTTTGGGAAGTGTTCTAGCAATCAAATACTGTTCTTGAAATAATTTATTTCCTTGGGAATCAAATTAAGATTGTAGCAGCTTGTGGTTTTAGCCATGGTAAATGGATAAAACTGTAGTTAATGATTTTATCAATATTTTATGACCTTGTTCTTTAATGTCTAATTGGTGATCCACCAGGCACTGAATAAAGCCATAAGTAAACATTTTGATAAATCCAAAAGCCTATGCAGAATAAAAAGAAATGGTACTTGGAAACATAACTATTGACAGTATTTCTCCTCTTGGAGTGTCAATATTCTTCGGTTTTCTGTGGTATTTGAAATAGTAAAAAAAAAAATCAAAATAAACTGAAGTAGTCAGGAAAAGGCTACTTTGCATGTAGAAGTGATTTTCTGAGAGGAAGACAAAGGCAAAAAACCCCAAACAAACCATGGTTTAAAGTATAGCAATGGGATTCAGGAAATAATTAAAACAGGGTAATGGTGCCGCAGTAATATAGCATAAATTGGTAAGTGTTCCCAGTATAAATATTTCTGTGTTGCAACTTGTGCTTGAGGATGCAACCTTTAGTCTTCAAACTGTGTATGCACACACGTCCTCTGAAGTTACCAGCATTGTCCAGCTGTTTATGTGCACGAAGTGCACATTGCTTGTGTATGTATGGCACACGTGGCTCAGTTTGCACACACGCTGTTGAAGGCTGGGCACATGATGTGTGCAGCAAACTGGCAGCTCTTTGGACTCAAACCACGCTACCAGGAGTCAAGCATGCTGGGCTTGGGAAAGCAGGTACCTGCTGCCCACAGGTGACTCCTTTGCTGGCAGTAGAGGTGCACTCTCAAGGCCAGAGTTCAGAGAGACATTGTAGTGGAGGCTTCCAGTGTTGCCTCTCCCCATTTTGATGGCTTAGTAAGCAAAGATTTTGCTGCTTCCAAAGCTGTCAGTAAAATAGTTTTGAATTTCTCATTTGAAGATACTTTCTAAGCAAAGACCAACCAGATCTTCACACAAATTTGTTTTTTACACGAAAGTCTGGGCCTGTTTTGGTTACTTTACTTTGTATTCTATGCTCTTTTCTCTACTGCTCACTGGGCGAGTAGCAGTTTCTTTGTTATTTTTGGTTTTCAGTCTTGCATTATTCACTAACTTCTGTTTTGAATCCCAGAAGATGGAAAAACTTCATCATGCATTCAAATCCACACATATATTATGAGAACATTCGCTAGTGATGAGCATCATTGGCAGCTTTCACAAGCTGACATTAATTATGCACATAACAAAAAAGCACCATGGCTGGGAATCATCATTTCTAATAAAAACACTGACTTCTAGTCATGGATCATTTTATCGCTCCTTGGGGATATAAATCACTCATGTCACTAAGATATATGCTTTTCCTCTTTTGCTTTATTCTTTATGGAAAGCTGCTGCTGGTGTGGTGAGGGGATGAAGAGGAAAGTGTCTCGCTTTGTCTTTTTGAATAAACATCTTGCTCATCCACAGTGATATGCCAAGGCAGATTCTATGTCTGTGGGGGAGCACAGAAGAGTAAATGCTGAGCCTGAGTGCCATGAACGAGGCAAAGCTTGGGGTAGATTCTGTGCATTTGCTATGCTCCACCATCTCGTGGTGAATCTTTACTTCTGTGAGAGTTACACCTTCAACATTTAAGGCTGTCATATCCCTTTCTTTCTCCTCTTAGGTAAACAGGATGGAAAAAGGCATAGAAGCTTTTCCAAAGCAAGGACTTGGTATTTCAGAGAGGTGGTTAGGTACAGGATTGATCCCTGGTGACTGAGAACCTGGTCTATTGTGCAAACCATGAAACCTTTCCCTTGTTTTTTGTCATCCTTAACTTTGTAATGTATTTTATTTCATAAAGTGACCTCGTTTAATTAATCATGTGTGCTGTGAGTAGAGAGAGAGAGAAAGAAATTCTAAATTCCCTCCAGAAGGTTAATCAGGTTCTTTTTCTGCATATTTCTTATCTAATATTTGTTTCCTTACTTTCCTACGAATTTTTAGATTGGGCATATGGACAAGTTGTTAAAGTATTTCTCAACTTGTCAAAAAAAGGGAATACTAAGAATCCCGTTTATTTTTTATTAACACAGCCTTTGGGAAAATGTTTCAGAAATGCTGTTGGCTGCAAATTAAAATCAAAAGCAATACTGGGGCCATTTTGCAAAGTGATGTAGGCACTGGTCACAAACACTGCACAACTAAGAGTATGAAATAAGGAAATTTAAATTGTTTGGAAGCTGAAGAAACAGGACCTGGAACACCAGGTATCCTGTACTGGATTCTGTATGGTCAGAATTGCACTGCCTGAATCTTGTTTCAGTTGCACTCGTTAAGTCAAAATATTTAATTTCAACTGAAGTTATGTTTATTTCAATTTCCTCAGAAGACAGACTTCAGACAAAATGGTAATTTCCTTCAAGATGGACTGAGTTGATATAATTAGTTCTTTGTTTCAGCCACTAAATTGAAAACTTGCCGCCTTATTTCTTTCTTCCTGCCTCTCACTGATGGCAAGGTCATTTCTGTCTACTTTTGTGTTTGCCGCCTCTTGTAGTGTACTTGGCATTTGGATCTGCCAACACATTGGAATTGTGATGTACATGAATAGAGGAAGCCAGGTAAGGAGAGTGTGTCAAGATTACATCTCCTTCTTGAAAGCTCTTGTCAATATTAAAATACTTTTGAGAGCAGTGAGATTTCCTGTGGAAGTAGCTAATACTTTTATAAAGAATTTCTGAAATACTGAAGAAATGTCAACTTGTCTTGCTCATTATTTTTGAAAGTATTTTCTCTGTTCTTCTAGAGTGGCTACACACAAAATGGAAAGGTATATAGATCCAGTGCTAAGACTGAAAGTGAGCCCATATATATAGATTTTCCTGAAAAGTGTGTGGCCACTGTTTTATGCTGCAGCACATGCAATGCAAAGATTTCAGGGTTATATATAGAATTCTTAGGCTCTGTTCAGGAAGCAGGCTATTTGAGAACTGTGTCAGGTTCTTAAATACAGTGTTATATTTTATATCTTATTAATATAGTGACAGTGGAATCTGTGGTTTATCATTTTTTATGCTTCTTGTTTTCCTGTTGTACTTCCCTTTTTTCAGTGCTTGGTGCCTGTTTAGGATGTGTCAGTGTGGAAAAAAGAAGCAACTGGTGAAACATGGAGTTTTCAGAACAACCATTTTGCTGTGAACAGCAAAAAAAGAATTTAGTCAGGAGTATGAAAAGGTAGAGTAAAACCTTTCAAAGTTTATTTTCTAAGAATAAGAGGCAACAAGTCTTTTCTAAGTTTTTTTCTTACTTCCTCTTTTAAGGCTGGAAGCTTCCATTTTCCATCTGAAACTTTTTCTTAAAACAGTTTTATAGGATCTACAAGCCCTCTTATGCAATATGTGTTGATATGATGTACGGTTAGAGAAGCTGCCTATTTTAACTTCACATTTCGCAAGTGTGAAGACACCAGATCAGGACCAGAGTTTTGTTTTAGCTTCTAGAAAGCTTAACACGTATTAATATGAGTATGCCTTGCATTACAGCACTTTTCAAGCTGTGAACACACATTAATTTACTTTGACTGAAGCAATTGCAAGAGTGGTGCAATGAACAGTTCATTCCACAAATATATTTCCTATTACAAGCAGAGCTGAGAGTTTCTGAGAACATTACCTGTTTAAACATCAGACCTTTGAAACAAATTGAATCCATTTTAATTATTAAAAAAATGAAATGTAAAAACTTTCAGAGTTTATAAGCCCTAGGGTAGCTTAATTAAAACTGAAGAGAAATTAAAATTATCAGAATTTAGGGCAACAGGAAAAGAAATTATAGGTAGGAACTTTCAAGCTATAAAAAGAAAGGAAATAACTTTAAGTCACTTGGTAGAAAGGAAATAACTTTAAGTCACTTGGTAATTGTACAGTAAAATTTCTGTAATATGCTGGCTCAAATTATTAACTGACTTAAATCTCTTTAAACCATCTAGGCTTTAGCCTAAAATAAAGCATTTATGTATGAATAATTCTACAGTAAAGTGAATTTACATCAGTTAGTTATCATGTTAATGAAAATAAACTATTGATAATTTATCATAAACTTACAGATTAAAATACTTCTGGATTACAAACGAATCCATAATTTAAACTCAAACTAGTTGCAGTAAGAATGCTGCAAATTTGATTTCTATCAGTCTGTAATATTCCTGACAACGAGTGGGGCCCACTTTTGAAAGAGTCCTTTGCAATCCATTTGCTCAGGAAGATCTGTTTTGCTGACACTGAGAATCAAAGGCTCTTTATTGCTATGAGATGTTCTGTGTATCGTCACTTCCTGAGCTAGATGCCTCCTGTTTTCCTGCAGAACTTAAATGCATCTTCTTAAATCAGGAGTTCAGGGTGCTGTTTGTATTTGTTCATTGGTTTTGCGAACATTGGTGTAAGATTTCTGCAGGACAGTGGCAGGTGTCAGGGGAGACATGGGGGCAAAAGGGGCCAAGCACTCTGGGGGGACATAAGCTTCTGTTGAGGAAGTTCTTTGAGGAGATGATTTGTCTTTGCTGCAGAGGCATTTGCTTTCCTGGAGTCCATGGTGTGTCATGGTCTGCATGTGGATTTGTCTGATTGTAGATGCCAAAGTTGAAGCTGCCGTTAGAATATTTTATTTTCCACAAGATCCATGCAAAACTTCTTCAATACCCACCTAGACTTGAACACTGTGATCCATTCTTTTGTCATGTCTTTCATACTGTTCTTATTTATAATAAATAATACTCGCTAATACTTAGAGGTTAGTAAAGACCAGATTTTCATTACTAACTATCATTAGCATCAGGCAGGAAGAGAAAGATGAAACTTTCTTCGTTTTCAAGATGTCATCTTGATTTTTATGATTAGAAAGTAAATTCAGTATAGCCATGTGCACTCAATGAAAGCCAAACAGCAGTAGCAAATCCAGGCTCATCATAACATGGCACCAAGCTATCATTCAAAGGCTGTAATCCAAAGGCTTGAAAATGCACGGTATCAGATGACAGACTGTAGTTCATTGTTGGATCTGAGTTAACACAGTAGTAATAAGTAATTTCTGTAATAAAATCACAGACAATTCTGTCTGCTGGAGATGACAATTCAGTGTACAATAGCAGCTTAATATTGCATGAAGAAATTTTTATAATGTAATTTTTATCACTCAGAACTCTCAGAGAACTTAAGCACATGCTTCCATTTACCCTTTCTTCTCTTCTTATTTAGCTCTCTGCCCTCTTAAAGAATATTGAGTTGATCTCTGACCTTTCAGAATAAGGAATATTTATCTAAAATGTCTAGGCAATACAATTTCCTTTCCTACTTATTTTTAGAAAATAAAAGGAGCAGTGTAGAGAAAATGACTGCTGAAAACTTCACATGTGATTGCTCTGCCTTTACAGACTACCCTGTATTCATTAGATATGATTAAAGATGGTGTGTTGCATATATTTCTTCTAAGTTTACAATTATGTTGCATGACAGATGAATGAAAACTTCTGTCTCTGATTTTGCATTACAACATGAGAAGTTTTCATGAAGAAGTAGTTCAGGGGCAAGGCTGGCATATTTTCTGGGATTTTCTCTTGTGGCAATATTGCAGAGATATCCAGGAAATTTTCTCACTGTGAAGTTTGTGTTACATCAGAGGTAGGTGGCTGTGGGTAACACCACAGGCGTTAGAGTCAGGCAAGCCTTGATGGGGTAGATGGACAAGAAATTGTGAGGAGTGAGTCTGGCCACTGGTACAAATGTAGTGAACAGCTCTGTACCATACACACCACTCTGCCTGGTACCTGTAGTTGGGACTAACACCTCAAAAGCTTCCTAAAACAGAGAAGCTGCCAGACCTGCCTTGATCTCAGCAGAGTGCAAAATGGTTTCAGCCACTCCTTTCCCCTGGGCTGTGAATTCTGTCCTTGCACAGGCACTGTCCCTGTCCTAGGCTGTGGACCCCTGGGCTGCTGAGCCCTGCTCTGCTCCCTTCTGGCTTCTAACATCTCAGGGACCAGTTGGGGAGTTTTGGGCTATTTATTTGAATCAATGTCATGGTTTTTGACATTTTTTATTTGGTTGGTTTTGGTTTTCTTTTTTAGCTTCTTAAATGGATTTGTAGGGCAGAATCAGGTGTTTCATTTCTTCACAGCAAAAAAAGAGGGCAATAGTATTTTTGCCTGCTCTCTCTCAGCATTAGCTCCTCTCTAAGCTGAGGAAAAAAGGCAGTTCAGGTGCCATTACCATTTTGTTGAGTTTTCATTAAGGATGCAGTTTGTGATCTGGATTTTCTTGCCTGTCATGTGTATTCCCTGGTCACCCACTGTTTCTTAATTACCCCAAGGTATTTCAGGCCTATCTTCTTTAGCCAAGTGCACAGCTGTGTATTTTCTGTGGGATTACTATTTGAGCCTTAGTCTGAGCATTATTTAGATCATAAAGTATAAATTTAGAGGTGTCAGGCTTATGTGTCACAAGGGATATGCAGTGGTTGGTAGGTACCAGGACTTTCAGAGGAATTAATCTCCTGCACAATGGCACGGCTGATTGTGTGAATCATCCTTGTACATTTAGTTCAGATTCAGGCATTTTATAGTAGCCTGCCTATGGTTTTAAACACTCAGTATTCATATTCTTCACATATGAAATATTCACATATTGTGAGGACCCTTAGGGAAAAAAAATAATTTAAAATACAAATATGTTTGTGTGAACAAATTTGCCTGTCTGTATCTGGATTAGCAAATGCTTCAGTTCTGATAGAAGCTATTCAAAAAAGCCTCATATTTCACATGTTGTTCTCTTTATTGTTACCTCTAAAAAAATTTCAGTCAAAATACACATGTGGCCAAAACTAAAGAGACTAGCTGTTCTGTTGGTTAATTTACATAAAGCTATAACCAACATGTTCAGCAAAATGCTTGAAATGGAGCTTCTCTGTTGGTTTCAGGAAACCCACCTGTTCTGTGCAGTTCTAGCAAGGAAAATGTTGAATAATACATTACAATTCTAAATTTTAGAACAAAACATTAAATATTGTGGAAGTGTGGTAAAATTACTGAACCTTTTTTTTCCTTTAAAAAAAGATCATTTTCCTTTGAGAAAAAGAATTCTATTTTAAATGACCCCAAACACTGTTTTTGTTTACAGAGATGTAAAAGTGAGCACTAAACTTATGTTTAACTTATGAAGAATCTGAATTCTTTGTTAAAACTAACATAGAATATTAATAGAGTAGCAGAAAACCCCCCCCCTAAAAACCTATTTTTTAATGCCCAGAGAGAAGATAGTGTTCCCCTAGTGAAGCAGACGATGTAGTTTTAACTTGCCCCAGTATTTGTACACACCAGACTCCCGTGTCACACTGGTACCAGCATGGCCCAGTCCCAGAGAGGAAAGTGACAGCATCCCAGTTAGCAGCCTGTAATCCCAGTCCTGGTCCCAGGGGCTTTGCCAGTGCTGCAGTGTGTGGGGAGCAGGGCTGGAGGATGGTGCAGGGGGAGACCCCAGCCCTTCAGGGTGGGAGCTGTGGCGCTTGGGGCAGGGCTGGGTGGCCCTGCTGCCATCCCCTGTGCACCACTGCAGCAGGCATCTCTGCTTGGCACTGATGCACCCGTGCATCTCCAGTTAGGGGAGACACGGTTTTTATCCCTTTCTGATTGAGAAAATGCTCAGGTCTTGTTGCCTCAGATGTGCCCTTGGATGTCCAGTGGTGCTTCAGTGGCTTGGCATCTGAACAGACTCACCGAGACTCCCCTGCCAGGTGGATAAATAATACCACAATATTGTTTAAATATTATTACACATTATTGCTAATTTTTTGTCTCAACTTTTTGGTATCTCAGCCCCTGTATGAGTGGGTTAGAAGACTGATGGTCTGATGAGTCCTCATCTCATCTTTTTGCCTCATAGTAGCGAGAAAAAGTCTCCACCAGACACTGTTTCTCTTACAGATAATAATTAGTGTTTAGCACAAGCCTCTGAATGTTCCAGGCTGCATAATCATGTGAATGCAAGACTCTGCTGCTGAGTGTTTGTTCTGTGCCCGAAGCTCGTGCTTTCCTTATTTAATTGCTGTGAACATCTTCAGTTTGATGACAATATTTGTAACGAGGCATCCAGCTCTCTGTGCATCTCTGCACACAGGAGCCTCAAGAAGGGAAAAAACACTACATCTTAATAGGAGATCTAGAATTAGCCTAGTTATATACCTATCTGTGTGTGTTTTCAGTGTTTCTTTTAATTGAAATATACTCCTCATTCTGCTTTTCATCTAAATTTAATATTTTTCTATTTTACCAAGAGTATGTTAAATACTAAGGCAGTGTGCAAACTGAGATGTCTGATAATGATAATAAATGATAATAAATATGAATTTATTCTTGGCAAACTCTCTTTTTCCACGTGTTCCACGTGTAGAGTACCTCTGCCTTGTATTCCTTAAAAAATGCAAGCTTCACATATCTTTCAATCAGAATTTTCTATAAATTTCACTATCTGGTTGAGGGTTTTTAATATTTTTTTTCTGCCCAAAGTGGCCAAATATAGCAAAGGGTCCAGCGAAATAACATCAATACACATTTATAGAGGATTCTTTTTAAAAGATATTATGTTTTAAAAATATTTGTGTGTAAAATGTCTGAGTATTTCCATCTCTGAATTATTCTAGCTCTAGAATGGTAGATGAAAAAGGAAATATGTAGCAAGAAGAATTTAATTCCCTTCCCCTTTAGGCTTAAGGAGTCATGTCAAAGATGCAACATATGTAGTCTTAAGTCAAAAATTTTAATTTATTCAAGGGGAATTAAGTGCCTACCTAGCTTGGGGAATATTTGCTTTAATATCTTTGATTATTGACTGTTATTTTGTAAAGTGATGACAATGAATACTCTCATTTCCTCCTGCCCTCAGATTATAAATTCTTGATGAAAGTTGTTACTATACATTAGGGCAGAAACAGATGGAACATTATTCCAGGGTTCTGTGGACTGCCAAATTGCAAATAATAGTAATTATTTTACCTTAATAAAGTTAGTGTTGGTTTGGGGTTTTTTCTGCTTAGCATGCATTACTACAACTTTATACTTCATAAATGAAAATAAGAAGACTTTACTTAGTCCGTTGCCAGAAAGAAATTAAATCGTTAGACACTCTCTTCCTGTTTTTACTTATTACAGCTTCAAAAATTATTTCTTAAAGCCAATTTCAAAATATTCTTCATTTTTATTGCTATCTGTTTTTGCCACCTAGAGTCTGTCTGTTTTACATTCCAGAAATAATTTATTTTTCTTATCTTTTCTTTTTTAGTGTTGTGTCCTTGTGAAAAATTAAAATATCTTGCATAATTAAGATTTCTATGCAATGCAAAGTAGAATTTATTAGCTCACAACAAAACTGTGTCTTTTAGTTTGTGTTACTGTGGCTGCTCTAATTGTTAAGGGCAAAATTATAAAAAAGGGGAAGAGAAGAGAACACCATAATCATTCTTATAGCTACCAGAATAGCAAGAGGGTTTAATTGCTTTGGTTGGCTGTATCACTAATGAGTACAGTTCATTAAAAGTTCCATGGCTTGTCTAATTATAGCTGGAAACTTGCATTTCTCTCTTTTGCAAAGGGGTGCATTTCCTTGGTGCTCTTCCCTAGTGAAAACTGTGTGCCAGACCCAAGGCTGCTTTACTTGGGAATCCTCAGGAGATCAGAGCACAAATCCCACCCCTGTGGTGGAGGTGGTGAATGTTTCTTATTGACTGTGGCAAAACAAACTCTCCACCCATTTTGATGAGCAGGACGTTGCTCAGCAATTCACACTTTGTTGCACAGTTTGCAAGAGTTCCAGATTTGGGAAACAATTTTAGATTAAGGGAAGACTTAATGTCTGCCTTAAAAGTTGGGAATCTTTGGTTTTGTTTTTTTCTTTCTTTTTCTCATTTTGTATTTATCCTCTGCAAAATGTCAGAATTCAGCAGGTGTGCACATATAAAATAATTCTTGGCTTTTGTCTTTTAACTCTTTTTGGATGAAGGAAATAAGCTTAGAAAATATATAGCTTATCAAATTGTACAGATCTATTGTTCCAAAATAAATAGAAGATAAAAGTGAATATATTTGAAAGGAGATCTTAGTATGCAGGGAGTAGAAAAGCAGGATCCTCCAATCATCCCCCAACTAGTTTATCACTGGAACTAAAGAGACTAGTTAAAACATGAATACTTTTTGATCTTTCCTCAAAATATTGATTTCCTCCCCCATCCTCCCAAGTAAGGTCAGTCTTTTATTTTCCTTCCATGTGACTAAGTGGAATGGATAAATTATGAAATGGATAGGGGACTTTCTTTCAAATTATAGTTTTAGCAATGAGGTGCCTGGCATTTATGAGAAAAATCAGTGGTAAGGTTAAGATTTCAGCAAAATCTCCCCACATTCCCTGCAGCTGCCTGCCATCAGCAAGTATCTAAATCTGCTTTGAGGAGCAGCTTCTAAAGCTGAGGCACTTGAAGAGAAAATGATATTGGGTATTATTGAGAATCTTAGGGTGGGTTATGAGAACCTGAAAGCTGTCTGTGTGCACCCAGTGTGTGCAGTGGCTGAGGCTGTCAACCTTTCACAGCCTTTCACTGCCTTTGCCCATGCTGGCAAAGCCTGCATACTCTTCGAAGACTGAGTCCCGTGGGATTAGGAGAAGGGTGGTCTTCTGTGAGCCGCAATTCTCCTCCTCCTACTTCCATGCAGATGCCAAAGCTTTGTTTGTAGGACTTTTCTATGTTGCTGGTGGCTGAAAGCCTTGGGAGAGACATCAAGGGAGCACTCAAGGCAGTGAGGCTGGGGGCAAGAGGGGCTGTTCAGGCTGAAGATCCAGGCTGAAGATGAGTGAGATTGCAGAAGGGCAAGATGGTTAAGCCATGGGTTCTGGCATTTGTGCAATACATCTATTGCTATTAAAAACTCAAATTCTGTGGTCCACATCCTGCTCCTCTTGTACAGCCTGGTGAGAGTCACAGGGTGAGAGTCACAGATGCTGGCTGTGGCCATATCCAGTAGGAAGGAGATCACGGGCTGTGCTTCCCTCTGTCTTGAAATACAGCTGTCTTTGATTCCATTACATTTTAGTCCACAACTAGCTGTAGCCCCTGAGGGCTGCTTCACTCATCTGTGTTAAAATTCAGATTCGTAAGCCTTCAAATTTGATAGATCATTTTCTTTTGTGTTAAGTTGAAAGGGCTGTAAGGAACACGCAATGATAATTTATTGAAAAGACTAGTAACAATGAGATTAATGACAATGATACATCTCAGCTGTGATTCAACCTGGCAAAATATTAGTACTTTCAGAAACACACATGGTGTTTTGTTTTTTTTTCCACATGGAAGAGTTAAATACATAACTTTACCACAGACTTGTGGGCCCATAGTTTTCCTTTAGTCTTTACCACAAAGGTTAAGATTTTGCCATTTAAAAGTTCTATGTATAAATTCTCTGCTCACAAACTATACAGCTCTACCAGCAGAGCTCTTCACTACATCAGTGCTTCAAAGAGATTCTGAAAGATTCTGTGTTCCCTCTGGTATCACAAGCAACACAACAGAAGGCATGACTGTGTTAACCCTGCTTTAACTGCGAGTCCAACGTCATCTTAGCACCGTACTCCTCATATCAGTTGTTGCCAAACTAGGAAAAATATATTTATGCTTCACTGGATCAGAGGCACCATGGGTAAGGAGAGTTAATGGAATTAGTGCTCATAATCAGTTTTTTTCTGTCATTCCAAGCCTTATTTGTAACTGAAGATGTTCTTTGTAGCCATTCTTGGCTTTGCTAATGATCTCTTATACCCTTTCTTTGAAATTTAAGCTGCACGTTTAAGATCTGTGAGTATTTTGGTAAATTTATTTTTGTTAGTAAGAGGTTTAAATTATATTTGTAAAACAGTGCAACACTAGTGTCCAGTTTGAAGGATGAATATGGTTTGAGTTCTATTGGGGGCAGAGGCAAAGGAAGCTGGCATTCAGTAACAAGTTTTGTGACATACAAAGATCATATCCATATTTCATATTAAAAAGTGGAGTAAGTTAATTTTCCAAACAAAATGCATTTATGTATATAACATACTACTGTGTGATGAATGTATTATATTCATCAAAGCATGAATTTTTGTTCAAGGGATGTAGCATTTTCACTGTTTGAGTGTATGTTTGAGTTGTTTTGACATTAATAATGACATGTTTAAGAGATAGGAGGTGCATCATTTGTGACAGTTTCATTGCAGCTGAACTTTTGAAGAATTCATTTCTCCTTCCTTACACATGTTCAACCTCCCAAGCCATATGGTCTGTGTTCCTCGAGATGTTTTGCATTAGATCAGCCAACTAAGTGCATCAAAACATGAGTTATCCCAGAAATGAGAGACAGGCTAAAGACTGAAGTACATGGCTATTTTTTTTTTTCTCCTGAGAAGTATTTGCCTCCTGATTACATCAAACCCTCAGTTTATGTGCTGGATGCAAGTAATAAACTAATATTCCAGCCGTAATTTGCTGCATTGCAAAGTATCTCCCTATTAACTGGGAAGCATTTAGTTTCTGTTACCCACTGTAAATGCAGGATGCTGATCCCTGTGGAGTCTCGAATTGATAAGAAAGTTTACGAACATAGAGATGTTTTCTTGTTGCTGACATTGAGGTGAATTGAGTGTCCAAAAGTGAAATTATTTTAATTTTTGGGGCCCCAGCTTGCATGTAGTACATTTTCTTAGACTTCTGAGTTTATTTCAGTGCAGAGAGGGCTGTCATGTTCTTTTTAGTATGTGAGCCACTTTCAGTGTACAAAATCAAAAGAAAGGAAGGTATCACCTCTGTATTTAGATGTCTTACCTTTCCTGCTTCTACTTCACTTTATATTGTTGATGATTAAAATGATGCAATGTTATCTGTGAATTCCATACTTTCAATCTGAAAAATCTACAAATTTGCAATATCTAGCATGAGCTTTAAACATAGGGCTTTTTTTCCAGGACTGTCCATTTCCCTTTCTTTTCTTTATGTGTGTCTGCAACATTTCCATCACCATTTCACCTTGTAAGGCTATGGCTGCAATCCTAAGAAATGCTATGAGTCTATTGCAAAACCTGGACATTCTTTGTGGCTGTCTCCAAGTACAAAAATTTCTAGCACATGCTCCAATGCCAAATAGTTTTGTTACTTAATTTTGTATGTCAGATATTCCTTGCTCCTTTTCTGAATAGTCTGACATTTTAAAACCAGTCAAATGGTCAGGAATGACTTCACATTGCTTTTCCATTCACATGGGCAGAAGCAATTTGGGAAATACTTTGTGCAAGAGGCACCTTCTCATTACTTTTTTCAGCTTTTACACACTTTCAGTCTCCCATTACAGGTGAAATGAACTTTTGAAAACTACCCAGTTTCCCTCTCATGGCTGGGTGCTGTGCACCTTGCCTGCCTTTCTATGAGCTGGCTGCTGTGCCTGTGCTTAGAGCCAGCTGCTTTGGCCTCAGCCTGAGGCTCCCTTGTGCACTCTCCGTGTTGAGTTGGAGCCCAGCTATCAGTGAGAATGCTGGATTTCTTCCTCTCTGCACACACAGGGGAGAACACCCACAAGCATGGCTGGTATTCCAACAAGCAGCTTTGTGAGGGTTCCCATACCTACTGCTGCCTTGACATCTGCTGACCCCTGAGGCAGAGGCCAGGACATTGACCAATATGTGTAGGAATATAAGATCTGTGAAATTTCTGCATTAAGCACAGGATGGCAACCATTATCTCTTGATATTTCTCCTATTTCTTCTGTCTTGCATCCTCTGAGCGTAATGATTAGCCAACATGTCCCTCCCAAAGCCTTTTACATTTCCCCCCACCTTACTTGGCCATAACCAACCTTGTCAGAGGAACATTGTCAGCATTGGAAATCCCCTTGGCCTAGAATGGTGATAACGCAGACACCAGCAATCTTCCTGTGTGAACCAAAACTTCCAAGTGTCTCTTTCGGAAGTTCTCTCCTGTACTGTTTGAAAGGATGGTGTGATTGCATTTTCACATAATAGGATTTCTAAAAATATCTCCTTTATCATCTTGATATACTTACTGAGATATTTTTTTCCTTAAGCAAGCTGCAGGAAGTTGTGTTCAATTAAGCATTAGGAATGCATTTTATTAAAGATGACAGGTCTTTCTGTAAGGAAGAGGGTTTGGGGTGGAAGTGACTCCACCTGAGTATTCAAATGTATTCCTCATCTTTTCTGTTTTTTCCTCCAGAATACATCATACAAAGGCAGTTCATTTTAAGTGTTGTAAACAGTACCTGTTATGCTAGCTTGCTTAACCTCAAGACAGAAAGAAATGACAAAAACTGTGCTGTTGAGTAAGAATAATCTCTAGCATGATCTCTTCTTAAGTGTCTATTTGTCTACTTTATGACGCTGTGAAGGATTATGTTTGGGGGGTGGTTCAGGATTTTTTTTTTTTTATTATTTATTTTTATTTTGCATTTTACTATTAGTCCAGATGACTTTCAGCCTGTTATCAACCAATGATATGTAGCCATTATGTTATAAGGCTTAATCTGATTTGATTGACAGTTTTACAACCACAGCAGGGAGTGATAAGACACATCCATTGTGTGGGATAAGATGTTTATTTTTTGTCAAAAAAGAATCTTTTGTTAAAGATTTCTATAAAACTTTAGGTGCTATATTGTTTTTGTGGGTGTTTCTTGAAGGTTTTGGGCGTGTTTTTTGTTTTCTTGGGTTTTTTTTCCCCAATAGGAATTCTGTATCACTGTAGCAGTGACACAGTTAACACATTCTGGGACTTGCTGTCCTTGATAGCAGTGGTTATGACACCTGAACTGCAGGGCAGGTGGGTCTCCTGTCCTGCTGCATGGGTGCTGTGCCCCATTTGTTCAGACAGGAAACCCTACTGGAAATGAGCATGGGCTACTACCCACCCTGGATTTTCTGTCCAAGGGGGACTTAGTGTGGTGTCAGTGCCTGCTTATGGGTATGGAGGGAAACAGGGAAAAAACAAGTCTTATGCTGGAGAGTTTTCATTGTTACAGAAGGGATTTGGCCACAGAATGCACCCAGACTGCTCCACAATCTAGTAAAATGGATATAACCATTCAGATTCAAGTGTGAGCTTGAGCTTGATTTTGGTCTCTTTGGAGGATCAGAATCAAGATAAGACAGCCCTCAGACTGCTGGTAGTGGAAAGGAAAGGTGTGGATTTCAGGAAAAGACAGCAATAGGTAGCAGACTAGCCAAGGATCCCTGCTGCCAATGTGATTGCAGAGGAACCTGGGAAAAACAGTGAGCCTTGCTTCTCTGAAAGCCACAGAAGACAATACCCTCAGGTAGTATAAACTGATGGTTTTCCATCAAAAAAGGGTTCTGAGAATGAGTCAAGCACTGCCTGACAGAAAGATTACTTTTTAAAGGCAGTTCTATGCAGAAGCAGATGGCTTGTTCCACTCCTGAAGTTTGCCTTGTGCAAGTGAGGTCTAAATATGTCCTAAACTGCTGCTACTATTAAACTTCACAGATAATCCTTCCTACCTCTTGCAGACACTTCTGTCAAATTTAGATCAACATCTTTCCTTCAGTGTAGGTGAGGGCACTCCCAAATTGTACTGACAAGCAGAGCATTTTACATAACACACAGAACTCGGCAATTTTGTGTTTGTTTTCCTATCCAAGTGACTCTATGTGACAATGTGTGAAGTATGTACAGATGGCAAGAACAGTTATGTTATCAAGTTTGTTTCCTCTGCCAATGCTTACTGAAAAATAATTCCAGCTCCCCATCTAAAAGTATAAATAAATGATGAAACAAAATATCTTTTTCTTTCACTGGCAGAACAGACACTTCAAAGATTTTCCCAAAGCAGCTATACCAGACGAAATGGGACAAGAAATCTTTTGAAGATGGCTGTATTTCTCATTCATACACCTTTCAAATTACAGCATCTGTTTAGCCCCTAATATTTTTTTAATACTAATTACATGTCCCATTATATTTGTTGTTAGTTATTTGCATAACCTGTAAGCTGATGGAGATACAAAAAATGAGATGATTAATGAAAGGAAACTTAATTTCATCGCACATCTGGATCTAACCATGGGTCCTAAGGACGTTTGGCATGCCAGAACCAGCTAGGAGACCTTGTTGTTTTGCAGTTATCCAGGAAATGTTTTGGTTTTACACATCTGAGAGTGCTTAGTTTATATTGAAAAAACTGAGAAGCTCAGATGCAAGAAACTTTCCAAATTAGTTGAAAACCCTAACCCGTTTTCATCAAAAGCAAGAGGTTTGACTATGTTTTCAGTTTGCTTTCTAACGGAAAATGAAATAGATATGTCAAATAGAGGAACTCGATGATGCCGTAAGTGCGGCCATATTGGAGAGTTAAAAAAAAAAAAAAGAAAATGAAAAAACATGTGAGTCTAGAAGGTCAAAACTATGAAACATTTTTATTGCAGAAAGAAAATTAACAGAAAGAAGAAAAATAGCATTTCTGGATTCTTTTCTTTTTTCTGAATACTTTTCCTTGGAAAAAAAAAAGCGCTATTTCTTGCATTTTTTAATGGTTGAGGAGTTTTCAGTAGCTTTGGATAGGTTTTGTTTTTGTGGAATTGCTTTTTGTTAGTATTTTCACATTCAAAGCATCACAGCTGAAGAATAATCTTTTTAAAAAGATGAAGGCAGAGAATAAAAAATATCTACAAGGAAGCAGGATTTTTTAATTTGTGATGTTGCAGTAAACGTATAAAATAAATTCTAAATTCTTTCATTTGTTGTACTCTTGCTTTTACCTCCTTCAACTTACAAAATGTTCATTTTCTTTATATTCAAGATGACACTCATCAGTTCTTTTGTGAATGCAATGAAACATTTCTTTGAAATTCTATATATGGTAGCAAGCACTGAAAAATTGATGGTTATTGTGAGGTATTGAACAGGAGAGATGACAATTTTCAACTTCTGCAATAATATTCAGGTGGGATTCAGTAAACATCTGCAGTATTTTTCAAGTAATTCATAAAACAAGAGTATTTCATTTATTGAAAACATGATGAAAGTGAAATCTCTCTGTTTTGTATAGATAATTAAAAATGTATATAAGTGAATTAGAAATTGTTTCTTAACAGATAACATTGGTATAATTAAAAAAATAATTCAGTTAATCCAGGAGAGTCCACTGAGTTACTCATTGACATATTGCTGACTCCACTTTAATGCATTTTATTTTTGACATTTTCATGTCTTTGAACTTTGGTCAGTTTAAATGTTTGAGATATGATCCTTCCAGTCAGCTGATGCAACAAAAATAAAGATGCAGGATGTATTCACCTCGTCAAGAGCTGAAACCATCTCTAAGAGTTCAGTCAATCACTTCCAGCTTCTGGGGGAAAATTCTCTCTCAAGATTTTGGCTGTCAGTGGAAGGGATCAGGGATGAAGGGATGGAGGTAATACGTGTGCACTGCTACTCCAGCAGCAAACAGAGAATAGGGACAGTTTTGTGCTCTAGGGAAACTTTCCCACCCTGGAAAATTTGCAGCATATTTTATATGGGTTTCATGATTGATTTCCAGTTCAGTCCCTGCGTGGGCTACGTGGCGGGGCACCCTGCACTGCTGGCCAGGGTGGTCTGTCTGCAGAGGGAACCCTATTGCTGTCAGCAGGGAATCGGGTTCTTTAGACAAAATTTAGGAGCATTCAGGGTGGAATAGCATATGCTGTTCAAATGTGGATTCTGATTTTCCTTAGCCCTTGGAGTAACAGTAAAAAAATTTATTTCCTCTGGAACTTTTAACTACTGCAGAATTTAAATTTTGATCTTGCACTTTTTCTGATAGTTACACATGCCTTAAAGATACTTAAGTAATGTAAATCAAGTGAATATCATTGGAGAAAATCTTTGTCTGGAAATATTAATTCTGCAACTTAGAAACTGGAGGAATCTATGATGACTAGTGCAAAGTAGAGCTTTCCTTTTCTTGTGTACTGGTTCATTCCAGAAGAAGGAGTTCCAATTCTAGTTAAAACCACCTGTGGCAATAATTTAAAAAGCTGTTCATGATAATGCATTTCCTGGCAATTGCCCATCATGCCCTTACATACATATACAGTAAGGTTGTGGTTTTTTGGTCTCCTAGAGGGAGAAAAACTTCACTCACCAAACAGATACCAGGGACTACAAATAGAGAATATTGGTGTTTGGCCTTTAATAGGAATTGTATAAAGATCATTAGGACAAAGGGAATTTGTGAGTTTGCCTACAGGGATTGTGTTTTCATTTACAACACACAGGAAAGAGCTGCTAAATTTAGTCAAACAAGGGTCATTTCCCCAGAATGTACAAATGTGCACACAAACCTGCTATCTCTCCACTGCAGTAGGGACAAGTGGGTATTTTCCATTATTTTTCATGAAAGAATAAGCTGACCCCTTCCCCCAAAGGATTGTTTTAAATACCTCCTTTGATTTAGTGAGTAACCATGCACTTTATAACACTTGAGTGGGTTTTTGCAGTTGCTTTGAATTTAACTCATTTCATTTTGTCCAGTGGGAATTAAAAGACTGACTTAAGGCAGCAGAGCTAAATCACCACTGGATGATTTTGATATTTCCAGTTTATATTCTTATATTTTATAGCTAAAAATAGGATTTGAATCATGAGTGTAGGTAACCTGCATATACTGGAGTTGATTTGCAAGGTTTAGTACCCCTGCAAAGAACTACAAGCAGTGAAAATAGGATTTGTAATCCAGTGTGCCTAACTTTTACCGCAAAAGAAACACCAAAAAGCATTTTGTTTGTGCTAACAGCCTGCATTGACTTTAGCTGAATCAGTGCAGCAAATGTGAAATAGTTTATGAAGTAAAATTGCTGGATTTTCTCCACTCCAAGCTGCTTTTCTCCCTGTGTGAAAACAGAAATGACTTTTTACAGAGGTCATGGAAATATTCCATCCAGTTCTGTCTAGAGGTGTTGGGTTTTTTTTCCTAGCATCACTATTGATATGTTCCACTCACTTTTTGTCCTCTCATAAGGAAAGATGAGATTTACAGCTAGTCATATTTTTCTTAGCCCTAATTACAGGAACTTGATTATATTTTAAGAGGTTTTAAGTGGAAAAATCCTGTATTCTGTGTTTTTGATGGAATTTCTCTTCCTCGCCTCATAGGCATTTGAGATCCCCACTGATAATCCTGGAGACCTCGTAAGGATCCTTCCAGCCTGTGTTAACCTGTGATTTTTAAGTCTTACCTATATAAAAAACAAACATAAATAAATTCACTCATATAATTGAAATTGTCATACTTCTGGGGGAAAAAATTGAAAAACAGTGTTCAATGAACATTGCATTTAGCATGAATTCTGAGTTTGCATTTTAGAAGGGTGAAAGAAATGTAGTTACAAAACCACAGACCAGAAATCAGGATGATAATGCTTTTCTAGATTCTATACTTGCTTGCTATATTTTACTCCTAGATTTCATAGAGAACACACACTAATGGGATTTTTGCCATTATTTCCTGTAATTGATAAAGGATAAAGAATTGCAGACATGTTTGCAAGTTTGGGTTTTGAGGTTTTTTTTCCAAGCTTTGTTTTCCTTTATGATATATTGGTGTTCAGACTTTTGATATAAGCTAGTATTTTACCATTATTTTTTGCCTAGACTTAGTAAAGAGGAAGGTAAGTAATTACAGCAGAGTAATTTTGACAAATAGAATTTAAAAGACAGTTAAATAAGCTGGCAAATAATTAAATTTGTTGTGAGTTTTATATTATGGATGAAAATATAAATTCATCCAAAGTTAAACAACAAATTCTACTATTGTGCAAAAGACTTAATTTTGCTCAAGTTAGAAAATTAATCTTAATGAAGAGTCGAAAATTCCAAAGGATCCATATATATAAATGGGAACAATAACTTAATATAAAAAAGAAATGGCTGAAAAAATGCTTGTTAAACAAACTTGTGGTAAAGTGCATGAAATCAAAATGGTTTGTGCATTGTAACACAGTTCTCCTAAGCATACTCCTAAAATAATCTTGTTCAATCAGTTGGTCAATGTGGTTGTATTTTCTTTAGAAAAAAATTGAGTAGTTTGGTGTAGGCTTGGAAGTGGAACAGCTGAAAATAATTGAAAGAGCTCCATACCTGTGGGTATATTCTTGCTAGAGGAGTTCTTATGTTTGCTTTCTATTCCGTGTTTCCTTCTCTGGCAGCAGGCTCCAGAGCGTCCCTTGTCCCTGCGCCGTTGCGCTGTAATTCCCCGCGTCGCTCCTGGCCGTGCTTTCCTGGGCAGAGGCAGGTTAGGCACACCTGTCTGGGGCAGGGGCAGAGCAGCTACAGCGGGCTCAGGGCAGGGTGCCAGCCCTCCTGGGGCTGCCCCAGGGCGGCCAGGGGACAGCTTTGGTCTTGGGAGGGCTAATGGAAGTGGCATCACTGGTTATGGCACCACCTGTAATATTGAGTGTTATTGTCCTGCTTGAGGCAGAAAGCTGGCACTTCTGTGTCAGTGTGAGAGGAAAGGGCACCAGATGACTAGAGCAGTAAGAGTTTTCCGGAAGAACTTGATGTGGCTTTATTTTAGAGGTTAAGGACTTTCTGACATAGGGTTTTTTTTTATTTTCTGTGCAATTTGATCTCTGCAGGTAGATAAATACATGTAAATAAAAAAAATTCAAGTATATTAGCTTAGGATCTGGTAACAACTATGCATAAGAAAGGCAGGAAGGAAACCTAGGATATTTGCTATAGAGAATGAACCTTTCTTAAGGTAACCATTTTAGTTCATCTTAGTTATTAATTGCTTGAAAATGTCTAGGTATCATGTGTTGAGCATTGCACCACATTTTAATCTCTTCCTTGGTTCATTTTTATGTTAAAAAAATTCTTATCATTTAAAAAAAAATAATCTATGTGTTTCTATTGAACTGGTCAGGAGCTATAGAAGATATTGCTTCTGCAATAACTCTGTAATGATGTGACATCTTGGTATGATTCATGTTAAACTTAAAAAATTATGTTTAATATAGATTAAATAGCTTGCATAAGGTTAAATAAAATACAGCTAGGGAAAAACCAAAGTTGTGGGGTTTTGTCTTAAAGAAAAACAGAAACCAAGAGCTCCTGTCTAAATTATGAATATTTGAATTGATGAATTCCTTAAAATGTCCTCCTATTCACTGTTATATTGTTTTAGTTAGGGGAGATGCAGAGAACACTGCAAAGCAATGATAATAACTTGAGATTAAACACTACCACCAGAGAATCGAAACAAAGGCTGATTTACCAGATCAAACCCACCAGCCTTTATTGTAGAAAACAATGCAGTCCTCAGTTTTTGTCTCACAGCTCACTTTTCTTTCAAGCAGATTAGACAATTCCTTCTCACAGCCTTTCAATTCTAATCATATCCATTTTCCATTTCTCCCTTTTCATGTGCTCCTTCGGAGAAAACTGACTATAAATGATCTGACTTTGCCCCAGCCCTTGCCTTGCCTGTTCTTCCCCTCTCTCAACTCTGCCTTTTATCCCTTGGCACTGGATGTAGAAGTTTCTTGCCTGCACAGTGTCTGATCTTATCCTCACCAATACCTCAGTGACCTTCCATTAATTTGTCTCAAGATCTCTCCTGTGTCCCTGACTTTCCCTCCCTTATCTTTGCTCAAGATGTTTTGGTTTTTTGTTGTTGTTTTGGGTTTTTTGCCACCATCAGTGCAGTGAAGATGTTGCTTAGTAAAACCTCATGGCCCTTACAAGTATCCAAAACTCATCTTTTGTTACTAAGCTTCTCCAACATTCCCATTGCCGTTTTATCTGGAGATAGTGAAGTCAGTTCCTGTATCTTGATTTCACCAAAATCTTTAAAGAGAAGAACTAGTTACAAAGCTTCATTCATGCAGATTCCACTGGTTTTCTGACAGCTTTTCTCCTTTTACGTACCATGTCTGGCAGATACAGAGCACAAGGTCACCTGCTGTCCTTACCTGGGTTGTTGGCAGACTCACAGTTGTACGTGCCTGTCTCCACCTGCCCATGTACAGTTAGTGTTCATTCAGTCCAGTCACCCAGGACTCTTCTTCCTTACCATCAGGTTCTCATTTACATGATTTCCCTTTTGGTTGTGGAGAAACCCCTGCCTTGTCTTGGCTTTTTGGGCCACACTGTGCTTATCATCCCTCATCTTCTCTGACTTGCAATTTCCTGCCCGTGTGTGTGTTCCATCTCCATTGCAAAAACCAATCCACTGCATCTGTCCATGGGTATGCAAATATCAAATTCTTTGTATTTGCTTTTGGTGCTACTTTAGATTTTTCTCCTGTCTTGTTCCTGCCAGTTCCTGTTAACCTCTCTCTGTGGAAACATTTCCTCCCAAGCAGCCTGATTTTCCACAGTGTAGCCATGTGCCTTCTCAGCTGCTTTTGAACTATCAATTCTCATTTTTTTAGCCCAGGTTATTACTTATTAAAACCCACAAACACTTATTTTTCTTCTTGCCATGCTTCTGCATATTCTTGGAATATTAATATGCAAGATACCTTATTAATTCCTTTCAGATACTACCGTAAAGCTACATGTTTTTATTGTCCTGGTTAAAATAGTTTTGACAGCGTTAAATGTAGAAGTGTGCCAAGGCTGCTTCTTGCCACTAATCAGTTTTTGTCTTTGTGGTTTTTCATTCAGTTTTTCTTAAAATTGGACTGAAAGCTCTTAAAACTAGATCTTTTTTTATGAATTGATTCACAGCAGAAGTTTGTGGAGGTTTTTTTGCCCTTGGAAAGAGAACTCTTTGTAGTAGAATTCTTTTCAATCTTCTTGCAAGATCACCATCTCCTTCCCCCACTCTCTTTCCTTATAAGCAAGAGCTTAACTTTCACATCTGCATTTCTCATTAAGACCTGACTGTTCCCATGAGAAACCCAGAATCTCTCTATTTCTGATAGATTAGAAATCTAGCAGATGCAATTATAAAGCAGATGATAATAAACTGTTTGATGTCAAAGCCTTTGAAATTGTTTTATTTCCTTACATTCAGTTTCTTATTCTCTCTTTCTAAAGTGCATTTTCTTGAAGTAAGGATATTTTCTTGTCACTGTAAGGCGGATATCCAGAAATTGAACATAATGTGTTTATCTTTCTCTGAGTTTCAGCAGGCTGTCAGTTAAAAAAAAAAAAAATAAATCAAATTTGAAGCCTGTAATTTCTCAGAGGTCTTTAGTTTTGCTTTTTAGCAGTCTGCTTCATTTCTAATTTTCATTATTATTTCCCTCTGGTGATGCCTCCACAGACCTACAAAAGCAGAATATAAGAAATTAGTTGAATATGGAAGATCTCCGGTGCCTTTGGAAAAACAAGCATAATTCTCTCTCCAACAGCCCCAAACAAACTGTAACACAGTGTTTAGGTATGATTAGGTATATCTTCACAATATTTCTGTGTGGAAGAAAACAGCTATAGGAGAACTATAAGCAGTTTGGATTAATCATAGTACAGTTTTTATGTCTGTAAAGACAAATGTGCCAATTTTCTGCTGTTTCTTAGGTCTCATTTCTGGTACATTTTAAGAAGTTAGTACTGTGTACCATATCCTAGAAAGAAATGTATGGGAAAGCTCTGGCTGCTTTATTCTAGTTATCCAAAGTTACTTTTTCTCTCTTTATGAGGAGAAAAGCCCTGATGCCGGGTCTTCAGCAAATAGGATTTGTAACCTTGGAATGGTGAAGAGTTCATTCCAGTATAAACTTAAAGACAGCCCACAGGATGAAGTTTCAGGATTTTTTAATTTTTTTTTTTACCACAGAGGTTTCAGAATATACAATATCTGTACTTTGGTTTTAAGAGAGAAAGAGAACACCCTGGTGAAATTATAACAGAAAATCCATTATTTCCTAGATCCAAAACTTGCATGCTCAGAAGGCACGTTCAACTGCTAACTGGTCTTAAAGCCTCCAACTTGGATGCTTCTCCAAAAGAATTTGTCAGGTAGAGCCAGGGCTGCACATATCCCAGCTTACACAATTGGACCCCATGCCTCCATTCTTATAGCTCTGCACTTTCAGCTATTGGGTAAAAGAGGGAGAACAAAGTTGTCTCATGAACCTCACTTAAAAACAGTTCCAGACTGTGGAAGGATGCTGTATTTTTGTGCCTTGATCTTGGGCCAAAAGTCAATGAAAGCATCAGAATTTCCTTAAACTGTTTATGTTGCCCCACATATCAACTGGCTTTTCTATCAGGTTGCCAAAGTGGTGAATTCAGTCCCATATCTTACTGCTCACATTCAGCTTAGAAGTTTATTAATTCTGTTTCAGAAAGGCTTTTGTTCCTAGATGGCGTTTCTTGCATGATGTCTGTCAGCCTGATGGAGATTAAACCTCTGCCCCAACTTTGCCTTTCTTACATACCCTTAGGGCACCACGGCCATGACAGCAGTGCTGATAGATCTGCAAAGCTGTGTGTGGAGCACTGTCCTTAGCAGGTGTGGCCTTACCAAAACCCAAAGCATGTGTGAGTGAAGTGCTTTCACTCTTGCAGAAACTGCTGTAATAGATAAAGTTTCATGTAACCCAGTTCAGTGCTCTGTCTGCAGAGTAGGTTTTCCAATCCATCTCAAAAGTTTGGCCATATGGGGAGTCAGTGCCTTGCCATGCCATGTCAGGGAAAAGCTCTCAGAATGTGCTCTCACAATGTGCACTAACAAAGATCTGAAGTTTAAAATAAAGACTTTGTGCAGTCCATGATCTGAATGAGTTAAGTACGTATGAGTATAAATAA
>WAAG01059252.1:0-11446 GCA_013390105.1 Tichodroma muraria | reverse complement strand
AAAGGGGAATGGCTGCACCTGAATACCACTTGTGAAATAAAGATATGGAAATCAATACATCTGAAAAAAAATCCTGACCACTTGCTGACTGCAAATAAGGTATAACACTGTTGGCTACATTTCTGTAGCCTGTGCTACTGTGACAGTAAATAGTCTTTACATGCAACAGGTGGCTACATCCTTCCTCCTCTACACATATGACTAGCACCCCGAAGTTCAATTCACATAAGTCTAAAATGTAAACTGTCCGCTGCATACCAAATTTCCAATCTTGTCAAGTGGAAATCTTATCTGTAGAAGTAGTCATGATTTACTAAATTATTTCTTACTAGAATGTACTTGTTGTACTTCTGCACAGCACAAAAGTGCAGAACAAAAGAGGTAGCACTAGAAGGTCTCAGCATTGTTACATTGATACTGCAATGTTTTTTCAGTGAAACAAATTACAAGGCATTATACTCAATATGCGAATCTGAAAGCCCGAGGCAATCTCTCCTTTGAAGCTACAAAGGAACAGAAGCTACATGTGGTGATCCTGACCAGAATGAAATTTCCATTCTCTGTGGAATATGATTAAAACACCAATTGCAGAATTCTGCAATGAGAAATGTGTACACTTGTACATGCACTCCTACGATAATGTACAAGACAAGGCTGAACTACATGCTGGAATGACAAAAACAACACTTTTAAGTCAGCCCTGTCACTGCATAGTACACAATGACAAAGAAGAATAATCTCACATGGCATTTAACCAATGATGTCTGTGATATGAAGTCAAAGCCCATTTTGTTATTACACAACTTAGCAGCAATGTTCTAATGTTTACTGAATTAGTTATTTAGTATAACCAGTATCAGGCAACCAAGGTAAAAGTAACACGCTGAAGATGTAGACTTACCTCCTGCAAAATATTAACTGTTGACTGAACCCTTGTACTTTACCTCTCAAGACCTTCTGTCATTCTTAGGCAGATAGAAAAAGAAAAAGAAATGCAGTGAGGCCACATTATTGATTTTATTGTGCTCCCACTCAAGTTTGCACCTCTGTGAAAGGCTGCTTCACTATATCTCAATATAGTAAAGGTACAGAAGGCGCTGAACAGACAGTGCTAAGCAAAAATGGACAAGCAAAAATGCACACTAACATGCATTTAGTCAGTAACATTAACATGTTACTCAGCTCTAATAAAATGCTATTTCTAGTTTGATAACTATTAGTTTCTTCAGGTTTGTTCCCTACTCTTTGGTCAACAATTACACGTGACAGTGACTAGAATAGGTACAGCTTTTTAAGAGAATAGCGTTTTTATTAGCAAGCCGGTGGATCTGCACGTGTAGGCGCTGCTGCCCTCTAGTGGAGCACATCAGTCAGTTCAAGTAATTCAAGGTACTGCTAAAAAGGCCTCAGCAACAGTAAGGCCTCCGTGTACTCAAGCGGCTAATTGAATGCTCAAAGATGTAAGTGCACAAGACAACGAATTAGGCTGCTAACAAACGCACGGGGTGTAGTAAGATTGAAAGCGGTGCATCCCAGCTATGTTTCTATAAAAAAATCACACCANGAAAAACAAGTTATATAACCCTTAGGTGTTCACATTGTGGTCTATGGTGGTTGGTTGGATTTTGTTTGTTATGTTTTAAAACTATGTAACTGATAATAGGCTAACTGCTTAAAAAGGCCTGGTTTGTGCAATAAAGTGGCTCTCCTTTGCACCTCCCTGGGGACTCTGTGTCGTTTTGGTTGATACAATCATGCACACACAAATTGCAATTATAATAAAAACACAGGTATGATTCNACCAAGATTTTGATGCTTCTGGCCCATCTGTTTTCCACAGGATTATAAAAAAATCCCAACACAAGTTCCTGCACAACTGATCTATCCCTTTCAGAAGCAGAAACTTCTTGAACATATATAAAAGCCTAAGACTTCCAAGGTTGACAGTTAATTTTAANTCTGGACTGCCATTATACTATTGATACTGGCTCATGACTTGCAAAAACTGGAAGGATGAAGAGGGAAGAGGAGTGGTAGAAGAGAGAAGTCACCTCATCACTTAAGCATCCTTTCCTTTATAAAGCTGCAAAGACAGAGACCTCAACATGCAAGTCAGTTTCCACCTACACTTAGTCCAAGTTTCAAAACTGACTGTTGCTGACTTACAGTGAAGCTGAGGGCATTCAGCACTGCTCAGAAACCAAGTGCCACTGCTACAAGTCTTATCAAAGGACAGAATAAAGGAAGAGAGGGTTAAAAACACAACACAGTGAAAAGCAATGATTTAAGGTTTGAAGCAGACCAAACTTCTATGTACTATTTAATTTTACCCATCATTCAGACTCCTTTGCTTCCCAAGAAGTCCAGGGCATGCACACTACATAACAAGAACTGCCCAGAAATCCTGAGGTCAGTGACAGTTCAGTGGAGAAGGATGACCATTCTTCTACTGTGATGAAAAAATCAAGCACTAAATCCAAATCTAAGAATGAAATTATTATCATTGCAGTCTCCTAATTAGTCATGCAGCTGAGAAAGTATGATGTACTCCATGTCATAGTCACAAGACAAATTGAACGCCAACACATCATACTCCCAGATGACTATCAGTCCAAAGATCGTGCAAGATTTTTTCCTGATGGTGACTGTACAATTAGCTGTCCATGTTCACTTAACATTAGACAAAACATCACCAGCATGATACAATCAAGTGTCAAAGGTCCACGCCTAACTTTCTCCTAATACTAGTGACAGCACAGGCTATTAGGCAGGTATTGAAATACACCAGTTGTCAAACAATTACCCTCAGAAAGGGGACTGAAAATGCATACAGTTAATGTATTACAAGCAAATTATCACTGAACTGCAATTCTGCCACGTGATCAAAAACACCAATAGCTAGTGGAAGTTTTACAATTCTCTGAACAACAAACAAGATGTTCCCAGCAGTTTTGGTCACATGCAGAGCTTCATTACAGTTTCCATTTCAATGTGCTTACTAGCTGTTCACCCAAATTCTTCTTTGGAGCTGAAATTGTCTGTTCCTTTTTTTCCTACCTTCCATTTCTTATTCTTGTTCTGGGACTAATGCAGCAACAAGTTTCATGGAATATCCAAGCAAAGCATAGCTACCAGGATACTTCTGAAATGGTATGATGCGTGGGTAGAGTACTTCTCTGCGAACTCAACTGATCTGCATGACACTTTTTTCAAAATGAGGCTGGGCCCAGAGAGTCTGGGTGAACTCTAGAACAAACTAAATTCTGTTTGTTAGTTATGTTTGATGTAACTGTTTTGTTAAATATTCCCTTTTCGCAACATTTTGATGTATTAATCCAGCTAGAAAGGGCTCTTGGTCTTGGAACACACTCTCACTCTCATGCTTTAGAAAAAACAGCACCTAAAATACAGCTTTGACAATGCTTTACTCAGAAAAAGGAATGTTTTGAAAAAATCAGATGCTTCCTATCCAGAATAAGAAAATGCCAGAGTTTTCTGTTTCTAGGCTGCTTTATTCCAGCTGATCTAGAATGACAGATGGCAGCTAATGATTTTTTCTCCTAGCAAGTCTCTAAACCCAAATGCTTTATACCATTATATATCATTGCAACCTTTTCAAGTTATTCTTATACAGTAAAATGCTGCATGCAGATACCATACCAAGACCTTTTCTATAAATCATTAAAAGAGCACTTTCATAATCTCAGAGGGAGGGTGTTATCTTCAGCATCTACCATTAAAAATAATCACAACACAGCACTGTTGGTACTGGGGAAAAAAATGCAACTATACACTTTTTTTAGATATAAAAATGCCAGGTGGATGAAACAAGAGCTGGATTATTCTGGACTTTGTGTAAATCATCTATATGCCACTATTTTATTTGTAAAAAAGCACTAAATTACTTTGGAAGCAAGAGAACAGTCAGACTCACAACCTTATGAATGAACTAGTGTCTAATTAACAAAAGTCACAATGAAACTGCAGTAATCAGAGCCTTGTCCACAATGCATAATTTTGAAGATCTGTCTTTCTCTGTATACCAGGCCTTTTCTAATAGCTGCACATTAAACCACAAATAGCCAATGGTTGCCTGTATTTGTTTAATGAGCTGGCTTTTTTTTTGAAAGCTAGACATCAAAAATCCTAATGTAACATCTTGGTACAATGTCCAATATAAAATGAACATAGCTATCACACGTCTCAAGTTGTTCCATAATTCCAAAATTTTTCAGTCAGTATTACTTACACAATTCTCAGAATACTAAGATAAGGTTCGATCCTTTGCCTCCCCTCCTCCCTGTACGGCCTTTTTAAACATTTAAAAATGCAGCTTGTGTCTTGAAGACAATGAATCAGGCGTCCAAATTTTAAAGACAATTACCTCTGTTTTATCTCCTCTTATGGTTGAGATAAATCTCCATTCTATACCTGCTTTATCTCCCCATCTCCACATCTTGGAGACTCTATGCCTGGTGTGCACTACCCTGTTCCTGATATACTACACACATATGACACTTCCACTTCAGCAGGAAGTGCCTGCTGAGCACATTCAGAAACTGGCAAGTTAACTTTTACAATTAGGACCCCACTTTTAAGAGGAACTGTATTCCTGCAGGTAAACATAGGAATTTGAACATAACCTTCACACAATTACAGAATGTACTGAGTTGGAAGGGACTCTCAAGGATCATCAAGTCCAACACCCAGCCCTGCACAGCACCATCCCCAAGAGTCGTATCACATACCTGAGAGTACTGTCCAAATGTTTGCTGAACTCTGTCAGGCTTGGTGCTGTGACCACTTCCTTGGGGAGCCTGTTCCAGCACCCAACCACCCTCTGTGAAGAACGTTCTCCTAATACCTACCCTAAACCTTCCCTAACACAACTTCAGGCCATTCCCTCAGGTCCTGTCACTGAGCTCCAGAGAGAAGAGATCAGTGCCCTTCCCCCTCACGAGGAAGTTGTAGACTGCAATGAAATCTCCCCTCAGTCTCCTCCAGGCTCAACAGACCAAGTGACCACAGTGGCCCTTCATACAGCTTCCCCTCAAGGCCCTTCACCATCTCTGGTGAGATGCCTTTCTTTGGATGCTCTCTAAGAGCTTAATATCTTTCTCATATTGTGGTGACCAAAACACACAATACTCAAGATGAGGCCGACCCAGTGCAGAAGAGAGTGGCACAATCCCTTCCCTTGCCCAGTTGGTGATGCTGGCCTTGATGTGCTCCAGGCACAGTTGGCCACCCCGGCCCCAGGGCACTGCTGACTTATACTTCAACTTTCTGTCAACCACGATCCCAGGAGCTTTCCACAGCACTGCTTTCCAGCATCTCATTCCCCTGTCTGTCCATACATCCAAGGTTGCCCATCCCAGAATCTGACACCTGCTTTTGTCGAACTTCATATGGTTGGTGACTGCTCAGTCTTCTAACTTGTCTTCTGGTTTTTCATTCAACAACAACAAAACCCCCATCACTACTATTACAGAATTAAATGAGTCCGATACCGAAATCAAATGGAAGGTGTAAAATAATTAAGATAACCTTTAGCTCCAGAACAAGTTATGATTTATTGTTACGGAGAAAGCAGACTATTAATAGCCTTTCACAATTAATTTTTGGGACTAACAAAATTTATACCACTAAACCTTTAGCACCAGGTTCAAATTCCACAAAATATTTACATCTTGTGGACTCTGACCTTTGACAACTACCATAATTTTCTGCAAGATGGACTCTTGGTCCTACATGATTAATTACTCCAAAATATAGACAATTCATAGATTTGTCACAATTTTCCATTAAGAACTAAAACCAAGTAATTTTAAGTTTTCTTTTATGTCCTATTAATTTTTATACTAACAGGTATCCGCTAGAAAACAACTATTACAACCTATTTAGAACCTTCCATTTAAAACTTACGTAGCAAATTTAAAATCTCTCAAGTATAGAATACTGGAAGTGGCTTTACAAATTATGGTTTTTCTTCTATTGAAGTAGAAGCATTTGAATAAGAACTTCGTAGCATAGTTCAGTTCAAAACCAGAGAAATTACATGAGAGTATTCTGTAAAAGAAGTATATACATGAAGTTCCGCTTTTAAAAATAACATTAAGAAATTAAAGAAATTTTTTTTTAAATTGTAAGCCAGACATCCTGATTCACTCAAGACAAACTACTGTCTCTCACCCTTTGTTTTTCAATAGAATATACAAATATCCACTCCCACGGTCCTTTATTCTGAGGGAAAAGGGGACACAAATCTATGAAGTATGGTCTTACAAAGTAAGACCACAAAGGCTCTGGAAAAATTGTCTCTAGTCATTAAATGCAGTTTTCAGAAACTTTTCAGAAACTCTTAGCCCTACAGTCTATGAGAAACTGGCATGGGAACTGCACCCAGCTATGATGGCTGAGTACTAGAGAAGACAGTAAACCATCCAGAAAATATCCCTGCAGAGCTTGGAGAATTAATAAAATTTTAATCAGTTCCTTTAACAAGTCCTTGGATGTCATTATTGTATGACAAGCTGTTGCAACACGTTTTCTGTAGGTGTCGCCGCCATTCTCCTTGTGTTGCATATCTGAAATAAAACCAGTCTTTTGCTTAGAGCGACTAAAACTGGAAGGAGAGCAAGACGTTTTCTGCCCTAGTTCAGGTCTACGCCTCAGGCATCCCGTTTCGGTGCACACCTGAATGAGGGAAGTGGTAATGGCGAGCCCTGTGAGCTCTCTGCTCTGCCCCAGGCCTGGGCTCAGCACGGCCACGGTACGCTCTCCGTCAGCCGTCTCAGGAGAGGCTCCGGAGCAGCCTCAGCCAGGGCCGATCTCCTTCTGGAGCCCCGCCCGAGCCGCAGCTCGGCCATGCCCTCGCCAGGCACAGCCCAGAGGCCGCTTCGCGTTCCTGCCCGAGGCCACGGAGGCGTCCGACCGTACTCAGTCCACGCGGCCCGTCGTGCTCTGCCCTGCCCGCGGCACCGACCCAGGCGCCCTATTGCTGTGCCTCCCGGCCCAGGGTAGCGCAGCCGCGGCCGGGCTCGCTCGGACCTGCTGGCCTTGCTGAGCGCCATCCAACAGGCCCTGCCTGCCAGCCCAATCCCGGCACTCGTGGCCCAAGACAAACCTTGATCTGGCAGCAGGATGGTTACATAGAGAATGACTAATTAATTTTTCTTAAAGAACAACGTAACAGAAGTTCAAGCATATTTAAGATTAGTAAAACATTTTCTCTCGAAAGAATACCTTCCACAACAGCTGAAGGGTTGTTTCACCCAAACATTGCTAAATACCAAAAGATCATGTCTGCAGAGCAGTGTCTAGTAAATTACACTACATAAAGCTGGACAATTTAACACATGACATATTGACAGTTGAAGACATTTCCAAAGGTAGAAAATGTCCTATGTTGCTTTTACAAAGGGTGTTGTTTGAACCAAGCATTCACAGTTTCACTGAAAGTCCCACTGCCCAAAAGCATGACCAACTTTTGCACTTGGTTACTAGTATGCAGTATAATATTCTAATACAAAAATAAAACCATTCATATGGGGATTTGATGAATCATGACTATTGCTGCTTTAACAGAGATTAAAATTTATGTTTATTTAACATTGTACATAAGATGCATTATTATGAATGCCTGTCTTTCTGTACAATCTCTGTACAGCACACTCTCTGGTATAATGAACAAAGCACCAGCTCTCCCTGGTTGTTTCTGAATTGTCACTGCATTAGATATGCAGTGACAATTAAGAGTTTGTAAGGCTATGTTAATTAGATCCAGTATTTTAACAGGCAGGAACATTTTCATTTATTTTGCCTTCATTTCTGAGACTTCTGCCACTTACTGTAGGATGTGCTCTGTAGTCTTAGCAGTGTTAACAATGGCTCTGTGTCTGGAACAGTGAATATATTCTCAAAATTATAATACAGGCAGATGTAATTTAAGAATTTATTTGAGCAAAAATTTGAGTTTCTTAGAAAGGGTCAGAAGTCACCCTTTATTCCAAGTTTTTTCACTTATTAATAAAAACAGACTTCCACTGTAGTCTCTATTTTGTCTTCACAAAAGAAAATACTCTGGAATCAAAAGCCTGACTTTACACAAAGCCAAATGTGTTTGTAGACAAAAGAAGAGGACTGTGACTACTGATGTTTTCTGTTTCTAAAGGCTTCTAAAGGAACAACATATTATGCTAAGTTGGTCTGGCATCCTTTGAGCCAGGTTAAATTCCTAGGAATGTTAGCAAATAAATAATCCAATTACTAGTTACAGGTTTTTATTCCTCAAAGGAACTTGTTGGCATTTCCAACATACACAATTAATGAGAGATTGTTACACACTAATGCAGAAGACAGTGTCTCCATACATTTCATTATTAGGTGTTAGAACTAAGAAATTATTATTTAAATGGTGATCTGAAAACTGTTTGAATAATTTTGGATATAAGAGGACTAAGTCTGGAAAATTTCACGCTAGCTAGGCATCTGTAAAAACTGATACACAGTGACTCCTAAACCTGTACACAGACTGACTCGCAATGCTACTATACCAAGCACTATGCATTTATGA
This sequence comes from Tichodroma muraria, assembly GCA_013390105.1. Taxonomy (NCBI): domain Eukaryota; kingdom Metazoa; phylum Chordata; class Aves; order Passeriformes; family Sittidae; genus Tichodroma; species Tichodroma muraria. Next base: position 2,871 of record WAAG01059252.1, on the reverse strand, counting down.
GAAAAGCTTTTCTAGGAAACAACCTGTTTCTGCAGAAGAAGGTATCAAGTTAGTGTCTAAAGCACAGAACTGGCTCCGATTCCCCCTCCATTTCAACAGAAAAATACACGATATGCTCATTGTATAAGACTAGGTTTATTATAACTAGTTTGAAGATTTTCCAGTTTGTGATGGGTAACCTAACCCTAATTTGGAACTTGTATTCTATTGCTGTTGGCATAACAATTTAGAACAAAACAACTGAGAAAATATAATCCTAGATGTAAATCCACAGACCCAGTGGCATACACAGCAGTCCTGAATGCTCAGTCTGGACTGAAATTATTATTGGACTAATGTGAAAACTGTGAAATCCTAAGAACTGGAAGCAAAGTAAATTTTGAAAGTTGAACCTTTAGCATTGCAGTTTTATTGCTGAATCAACTTCAGTGCTTTTTTCTTAGGGTTATCTGGCACTGAAAAGTATAGTCAAGAAATATTACACTACTAATAAACAACTAATGCTTTGTTATTATTGCTGTTATTGTTGTTACATGCCCCCATTAAAACTGCATTTTTTAAAGTGGTACACATTAACACCCAAGTTATTCACACTTTTCTCTGCAATGTATGAAGCCAGTTGCTAGTACACAGATACCAAAGAGGTGAACTGAAAGCATGTAAGCTTAACATTCAGCTATGAAGGTGCTTCTAACATGCTTTGCTACATGGAATTTATAGCAGTCAGGTTTCTGTGGCTAGTAACTCTGCTATTGGTGCCATGAAGAATTCTACTCTGTCTTTCCTAATGGTATTCTAAGCAAATGCCTTCAGGACACATGTACTTGGAGCCAGCACAGGTCACAACACTCTTTATGTCCTTCAGATACTGTGCTTCAACTACGACTGAGCCTACAGAAAGCATTACCACAGGACACCTAATCTCATCTCTTGAGACCTTGAGAGAATTGCACATCAACAGAAATGTTATGGTGTGCAGTCTGAATTTGCCTTCTCCAGTAAGCCACCACACCACAGTGTTCATTCTGATGAACCTCTGGTTGATGCAAACAAAAGGTACTGCAAAACTGAAGTATCAGTGTGTAGAAGGAAGACTTCACAATGCATGCTTGTACCCTACTTTTTCCTACATTCTGTTAATCCACTCATATCTTTAAAGAACAGAAAGTGAGGAGAAAGACATTATATCTGTACTATATTATGTATAAATGTGAAATACATTAATTTATTATCAGCACTCACTAAATATTCCAAATCTCTGGAGAAACTAAAACACCCCAAACTATTAACTAGCAGTTTTGCAACAAATGTATTTTACCTAGGGTTTGTTTCCATGTGTGGTCTGTGAGCATACACATATATAGATTTTAAATTTTAATTGGAAGGATTTTCTTCACTGTGACTCTAAAATGCAAGATTTTAACACTCCAGGGTGACATGTGTCCACATGTTATTGCATAATAACACTTTTTGTCACCTATATTTAGCTAGCAGGCTACAAACTTCCTTTCCAGCTGAGCAGAAGTGACTGTTCTGATAAGAGAGCAATCCCTTCGTAATAGGGAGATCTTCATGGAATTCTTCTGTCTAAAAAATAAGTAGGACGTGTTCAAGGATTCATAAGCGCTATTTCCATTATCTGTGACCTCCAATTTTCCAGGTCCTGTAATCTGTTTCCTTCTGTTCTGTCAATGTCCTACAACTCTCATTTCCTAGTTCACATTCTTAAGTAATTCTCCATCCTGAGTTCCCAATTATTCTCCCTTCCTAACCACATTTTTATTACCATTCTGCTGCCATATATGAAATAAGACTGCTCCTGAATGACAGGTTTCCGTTCTGTTCACCCTTAGAGATAAAAATGTTTTATACATTTTTAATGTGGAGAGCTGGTCCAAAATCAGAAGGCTACCAGAAGGTGCATAAAGACCAATTAAATAAAGGGACTACTGCATACTAAATTTGCTTTCTATACCTTAGAATGCTTAGCACTAATTAAATATCTCAGTGAGAACTAGCATTTGTCTAGTCTTCTCTGAAATGGTGTGATTTACACTGCACCATCGCCCATTGAAACAAAATCAGCTCTTCATGTCCCCTAGAACATTTTGCCAGTCAAGAGTCAATCTGTTTGGAAGCTTATCAAAGAAAATAACTGCGAAGAATGAAACCAACATTCCAACAATACTGTAAATTATGTAAGTTAACCAGAAACTGATTTGAAAAAAGAGAGATGTTTTGTAGAAACAACACTGTATGGACAGAGAGATTAATAAAAGGAAATGTCAAAAAAAGGACTGTTTATGTTACAAGAAGAAAAATACTAATTTTGATGTACATTCCTTTCCTGGATATAATTCAGCATTATGAATTTGAAAGTTGAGATTTTAAATCTTGCAAATCCTTTTTAACTTGCTAGACAGGTGTCTTTATGGGTTCCACAGGAAAGGGCCCAGGGTAAGTCTTTCCTGTAAGTTGAGTGAGACTTGAACTAGTCTGAAATAATGGTTCAGAAACTTCATCTTTCTCTACTGCTTCTAAACTGTATCTTCACATTTGTTTTTTTATAAGACAGATGGAGTTCTTAAAGAGCAACCTAAATTTTTGTGGCAATTACTACAGAAATTCCAAGAAAAGCTGCAAACACATGTGCTGAAAATAGCAACAAATCTTGAATTTTTCTCATGATTTAAGCAGCAGACCTTATGCTAGAGAAACTGATGCCAAAGATAAGTATCAGAAGTTTTCTGACTGCCCTATTACTATTTTCTGGAAGGTTTTCTCTACTCTAGTAACCCAGTTTGGGCTCGCCTAAGGTGAAGAGACAGATCTATAAACTGAACTAGGGGCGTTAAAGAAATGTAAAGAAGC
>WAAG01059251.1:138391-165447 GCA_013390105.1 Tichodroma muraria | reverse complement strand
GACACACGGGTTTTACCTATTGTGTTCATCAGTATGATGCCATTTTATAAGTGAAAAGTTTGTATTATTTTTCAATAGAGTGACTGGTCTGTCTCTGTGTTGCTATGGAACATCATAAATTGCTCTATCTTTGATTTTCCTTTTTCTTATCAGCTTTGTCAGCACAGACTGGTGAACTCCACAAACTTGGAACTCACAGAAATACTAATTTTTTTTTAAATGTTCTCTTTCTATAGATGAAGGACACTCTTTCAGTGATGTTCTCTATTATGGCAATGAAACAACACTGCTCATCTTTGATATCCTGTTTTTCTCAGTTGTGGATTTAGCTTCCCAAAGTTTTGTTTTAGCAGCTATTCTAACATATTTGCAACAAGAGGTAAATTTAAATTTAAGAACAAAGTAATATGTTTTAAATGGGAGTCAGTATGGCAGTTTAAATAGTTAACTAGATAATAAGTGCAGTGAGTTAGCAGTGTGCAATGAGAGAAGATTATACTGAGACCTTGTAAAATATTTTTTTTATTTATTTTGTCAAATAGACTTGTGAGAAATTAATTTTGTACATATGATGATCCTGAATGAAGAGGTTACAAATAATTTTCAGTAGAAAACACGAATACCTGTTAAACTTGATCTCACATATTCTATCATAATTTGGGGTGGAAAGGTAGTGGAAAATGTTTTAAAAATTCTAAAGGAAATTAAACACCTAATTCATATTATTTACAATTTAAAGATAATCTGAAGTTACTATTTTATGTTAGATACTGAAACATACTAGTGTAAGTATTTCTTCATTAATACATGTTTTCCAAAATGTTCTTAGATATTTAGGTTTATTCGTAATACACTTGGACAGAAGAATTTGGCATCCAAAACCTTGGTGGATCAAAGATTTCTCATTTAATTGAGAAGATGAAGAACAGTTAAAGATTTAATCATGGAAAATAGGAACATGATCAAAGCGTCTCTGACCTGCAGAGTAATTGTAGTGCACTTTTCAGCAATAACAATGTAATGGGTTTGAAACTTGTCATTTTTTATATTATGTGCTATTAAGCTTTATTTTTCTGTGTTTATAGGGTTGGGTTTTTTTAATATGTGAACACTAAGCCATAGGCCTTTAAAAAGAAAGGTACATGGAAATAAGACAGAAGTAATCTTTCTGTTGTTATTATTAGAATAAAATAAAATTTTTTTTATGGCTTTTGATAAGATATGGACCACTGACTTTGAGGCAACAATTTGAGCATCTGATTGACAGGAGAGGTTGCCAACTCTGTAATTCTCTGAAAATACCTTAAATATTTTTTTCTTTTTTTTAAGTTTTTTTGAGGTGTAATGTTTAGGAAATATATGTCGAATTTTAGCACAGGATTTGTTCTGAATTAAGTTAGTATTTCAGGAGGAATTTTAAAAGGTCAATTATTTGCAGTGTCTCCCACTTGAAATTTTACAGATGTTTCTGTCTTGTGTCATACAGTATTATATAATTTTGTCTCTCCTCTTGGAGTTTATCATTGTTTTTCTTGGGTGTGGCCTACACATGACATCCCAAATGTGTATTTGAGTTACAGTGGTGTTACAGTGATGTAGAGAAAGAGGCTATGATAGAGTAGAAGAGATGGTCAGCAGCATTTGGGACTTGTTCTTGATCTTCTGTCTTGTGATGCAAGATGTTCAGGGAAACAACAGTAATTATTCTGTTCACTTTTTCCACACAAGTGAAATGGAAGCAATTTTTTAAAATCTTTCTAGAATTGTTTTCACAGGTGCTCATGGTCTCTTAATTTTCTGATTTTATTATCTTTAGATATAACAGAGACCATAATCATTTTACCATCATCATATTTTTTGAATTTAGACAAGTTAATAATTACTCAAGTGCCAAGGGAGATTGTGAATGGCCTTCAAAACACCTTAAACTGAGGTGTCTGCCTCCCATTTTTATAACTGAAAAGTCTCCCTACCTTTTTATACTTGATGTTTTTTTCAGTAAATGGTTAAACATGAATAGTGTTTGCTGGGTTTATAGCTGTTACTTGCCTTTAGATGATTCAATAAGGGACTTGCACAAGCAAAAACACCAGAAAAAATCCCAGTCAACATCATCTCATATTTATTCTGAAACAGAGACTGAGGACGTGGTTCGTTGAACTTAGCAGATTTTCAGTGCTGACATGCTTATCTGAGTTGAAGCAGCATTACATTTCAGATGGTTTCTGGCTTCATAAAGAGAAATGTGTTCTTATGTTGGTACCATGTCATATCATACTAAAATGAGAGTAACATGGACATAAATCTCAAGTCACTATTGCTCCACTGCATTTGCTTTGGTGTTGCAAAGCCTGTGTCACTTGCTAGTCCAATATAGTTGTACTGAGTGATAGAATGTGCCTGCCAGTAAGGCTGTGACCAGAGAAATAACTGAAAAGTTGCTTTGCAGTGGGACATCCATTTATTAACGTGCAGTTTAGCATGGGCATTTCCATTTCATGCTTTCCTTCCTTCTGTCTCCTTATGGACACAATTCTTAGTTTGTTAGCACACATTATTCCTCAGAAAAGGTGTGCGTACAAAATTTCTGATAGAGTGAAGTGTTCAGGATAAATAAAATTAAGATTGTTGCATTTATGGTGAATGTAGTAATTAAAGTGTCCATTAGGTTCTGGATCTGTTTAAACAGCCAAAAATCATATTTCCACTGGGAACCATGACTGTATGACCTCATTAGTTGTGAGGATTCTTGTCAGTGATCTGAGAGCCAAAACTGTAAATTAAGCTATGGAGCCATCTGAAAAAGAGTCTGCAGTAGGACATTCACGGGGCAAAGTTAGCCTCACCTGTGTCCGTGTATGTCTTTGGTGGATATCTTTGCATAGCTTAACTAAAGTCCTTAAAAGTTCTATTGCAAAGTCAGTGTATGAGAGGAAATAAAATCTTTGTCCTGTGGCCATATTTACTCAAGCTAACAGATGTGACTAAAGGGGTGTAGGGAGTTGCTGTGGTCCATTAATGAGCAAGGGTGACCCAGGTGAAGTGCCCTGATACTGGTCTTTAGACCAGTAGAACTGTGAATAGAACTGCACATCACCATCAGTGGTCACAGGCACAGGCTTGTTCTCTCTGAGCTCTGGTGATGTGCTCGTGATCATGAAGTTTTTCCAGGGAACAGAACCATACCTCAACCATACCTTCTCCAGAGTGGTCAGGTTTATGGCCAAAGACAGTCAGAATAACTAAACTAACTAGACTTGGGTGAATCAGAGTTTGTCTGAAAGCAGAGTGAAGATGTGGTTGTGCCATCTGTAGATGTGTGGTTTTAATTAGTTCGGGTTTTATCAGTTCAGTACCAGCAGAAATTTCAGCATGTGGGCTCTCACTCTGTACCCTGTTCTCAATGCTTGTGCTAACCAGGTAAACCTCTCCATACAAAACTCCTGCTTTGAGTTTGCTTTAGATATGCCTTTAATTATCTGCTGCACAGTAGGGCACGTGAAAGCTTTAATAACCTTGCATTTTGCAAGAACTACTGCTAAAAGCAACTCTTCTTAACAGATAAATGATAAATTAATCTAAAAACATCCTGTCAAAACAGTTCAGTCACTTGGCCCTCTCTTTCTCCTCAGTGTACACACTACTCTGTTTTGTTTTATTTTTCAGATCATTTGTCTAAAATGTTAATATAGCTAACATAGGCACTCTACATGATTTAGGAAATAATTACAGGATTCAAAAGCTCCAGGAATTCAAAGAAGCTTTTCTTCACTCTTGCTGTCCAGTGAACACTTGGAACAGGTTGACTGAGTTTTGTTCCCCTATTCCTTGATATTTGTTCAGGAAATATCAAGCTTGATATTTGTTCAAGAAATATCCCTTGTGATTGTATTTTCAGCTTAATGGTTTTTATTTTTTTTTAATTAATATGGATCTACAATGTGTTATTCATGTGATGAGTGTCTTTCGGGTTTCTAAATGTTCTGTTTGCCCACATGGCATTTCAGTCTCTCCTGTCTGTTTCTCTGAGAAATAAAAAAAATGTCAAAGATTTGAGACGGGTTTTTTTCCACTCATTAATTGAGTTGACCCAAACCTACAATTTCTTCTTCCGTGCACATGAGAGTAGGGCCAGAGGCTGCTGCTGGCCCTACGGTCCAGAGAAGCTCTGTCGGAACGAGTGTGAGAATGGAATTTTGCAGTTTGTGCAACAATGGAGGGTATGGTTTTAGATAGCCTAAACTAATGGAATGAGATGGTTGTTTTTTGCCAAGTTAGATACCAAACAAATTATTTCTACAAACAATTAAAATTTGTGCGTACAGACAAGGTACAGTGACTTCAAAAATATGTTAAAATTTACAGATTTCATTTACTAGTGAAGACTGGCCCTTTTACTACAACATTCATTTGGTATGGTAGGGGAAGGTGTGTGACTGAGGTAAACCCTACCAGAGGTGAGAAGTGGAGCTGGCAGCTGCTCAGCTTCCACCCTCCCATCAGCTGCTGCAGCGCAGTGATGCCAGCCAAGCCCAACTCAAGGGGGTTTGGTTTGTTTTCAGGCTCAACAGGAGCGTTTGAGCAGTGGGTGAAGGGGACAGTGACATTGTGACACACCCCTAAGAAAATCACAAGTAAATAAATGGGTGGTGGAAGGAGGTAACTACCAAACCTCTCAAAACTGGTTTCCCTCAGCATTACCTACTTTCCCCTAATTTATTTTCTCTACTCAGTATCACACCCATTTCTCCTGTACCTTTTCACTAATTAAAAGCACTGTTCAACTCTCCTGTACCCTAAGCCACAGCCTTCAGGCAGTGCCTGACACAACCTCCTCCGTCACCCCATCACTGTCAACTGAGATGCAGATCCTGTCCCTCCCTTCCTGCAGGTCTGGCAGCCAGGCTCTGCCGGGACAGCTGCTGCCTTTCTCCACTTCCCTGGGCAAATGAGGAGAGATGTGACCTCAGGAGAAGAATGCTGCCAAGCTGAGCAGCACTGTGTGCCAAGGTGTGCCTCAGGGTTGCAGTACAGGTTCTTTGGTGAGAAGAATGAAAATCCAAACATAACCTTAAAAGTCAGTTTAAAAGCATGAAGTCCCAACTTCCGTGTATGTCTAAAAGAAGGAATTAAACCTCAAAGACTCCTCAAAAAAAGTCAGTTTAAAAGCATGAAGTCCCAACTTCCGTGTATGTCTAAAAGAAGGAATTAAACCAAGACTCCTTAAAAAAACCCTGCTCTTTGAGCACTGGCTTCCTCCAGCTTTGCCTCTTCTATTGCTCACTTAGCATCTCCATCCCAGAATATTGCCTGCCTGCCTTCCTTCCTTCCTTCCTTCCTTCCTTCCTTCCTTCCTTCCTTCCTTCCTTCCTTCCTTTCCTTCCTTCCTTTCCTTCCTTCCCTCCTTCCTTCCCTCCTTCCCAGCCTCTTACCATGACGCAGCAGACAGATGACCCCTGTGAGAAAGTTGCAGCCCTTGCTGGCCCACCACTGGCTGCCGAAGGGAGTGGGGCTGTGAATGATGTCCTGCAGGCAGGGTGGCTGAGCTGTGCCATCCTCCATGGGCACGAGTGTGCAGGCAGGTCTGGACTCCAGTGCCCACGGGGAGGACCTGGATCCACAGGTTGGGCTGGGGATCCTGGAGTCTGTGGGAGGATCCCCAGGAAACTCCACGGGAGATGCATTTGGCTCTCTGCAAGCTGTTACATTCTACCCTGATAGAGCTTCCATAAGCTGCAATGGTCCAGAGGCCTGACCAGCTGTATCCCTCTCTGTTCCAGACTGCTTTACCAACCTACTGATGCTACTTGAGACTTGTCACCCCTTTAGTTTTCCGCTGTGACTTCAGTCACAGCAGGAGTAGCTCTAAGCCTGAGATGTGGGGAGAGGTGAGGCAGCCCTTGGGGTTAATGAGGAAATATTTGATGTTCAAAGCTTATCTGTGGAATAGCTCTGCAGAGGTCAGGAGGCAGCACTGCATTAGCTGATATGGAGAATTTCCCTTTGAATGTCCAGAATTGTTCTGTTGTTAATCTGTGAAAGCTGAGCTCACACCTGTCAATCTCCTCACAACCTGTGGTGTTTATGGAATCAAACCAGAGGCTGAATCTGAGCAGACAGAAGGAAATGTACTTGCCATAGCTCTAAAGCCGTTATTATATTAAAACCTGCAGCAATTAAGAGACAGACCTAGATGGTTTATTTCAGTGGTTGGTTTTTTTACATAAGTGCCTTTTACTACGGAATTATCAAATTTCTATTTTACAGTTCTGTGTGTCAGGGTAGCAGGAAGGCTCATGAAGTACAGAGAAAACGGGAATGGATAAAATGACCTGTAACCCCATGGTTGCTATAATCTTCTCACCCTGGTTTACAGCTGTAGGAAAATAATCCCCTTCAAATCATACAAGAAATAAGTCTCCAGTTCTTCCTGCAAATGCTGAATGGGGATATTTGCTTTTAGTTTTGCCTGATCTCTGGGACGAGTTGCACCAGGTGACCTCCCAAGCAAACAACTCAGTACCTCCCAGAGCCTGATTCCCCTTCCTATCTGTGCCCTGCCACTGGCAGCCAACCTGGGATGAATAAATTTTGCACTTTCACATGCTACAGTTCCCCCTGGATACACACTCCATGGAGCTGTTGGGGCAGCATCCCCCCTCTGCAGCCTTGTGGAGGATGGATTGATCTGGGCACTGACTTTGGGGCGTATCCCCAGGCTGCTGCCCCACCTGCACCAGCCCTTCTCCTCACCCTTCCTCTTCAGGCTCACCTGGGCCTGCAGAGAGCCAAGCCCCAGAAACATTGTCAAGGGGATCGCAGGAGTTAAGCTGAAATCTTTATGTGTAATAACAGCTGTGCTGAAAGCTTGGTATTTATTGCTTTATCCTGGAAGGTCGGAGCAGCAATGACACCAGGAGAGGGATCCCTCAGGTATTCATTTCTCCTAAAAGCATACAGTCAGAGACCAGTTTCTGTTTTTTTGACAGTTTGAGACAGGGAAGGAAAAGGCTGCATTTCCCATTTGCATAGTTTTCTTTTTTTCGTGTGTATGGGTATTAGGATCTGAGCTTCACTGTTGAAAGATCAAAATTACTCTCCTGTACCTTGTAGTGCAAGTTATTCTCTCTACAAATATTGGAAAATATTTCTGCGTGGTCAGGCACATGACAGGGCATGCAGATTGCTTTCTGTGGAGATTACAATGCAGCGAGTGTTGTGACATGGGGCACCCAAAAGCTCAGTGCAGAACTTGATGAGACTCTGGGTTCTCCCCACGTTGTTCTAAATCCACAGGGACAGGGGGGAGATACACCTTTTCATAAGGATTGAGGCAAAGCCTGACAAATTCATCTGTGTAGACATGATTACAGTTTTAAAAATATATATATTAAAAAAAAAAGGGAGAGAAAATATGTCTGCCCAGCTTGCACAGGCAGCTGCAGCTCATTGGTGGCTAAGACTGATTTTACTGCATATTATTTCTCTTAGGTGACACCCTTTCTTTGCATTTGCAGAAACCCCAGCACCGTGCCATTTGAAAGGCAACAAATTTAATTCCTTTGAAGGCTGCAGATGCTGTGATGAGGCTCAGGGATGTGTGAGCATGGTGATGGGAAAGTGCTGGGTCTGAGACCTGTGGATCAGGACCATCTGGTCTATCAACAAGAAGAGCAGGATCCTGCAGCAATGCTGTCTGGTTTGCAGCTGCAGATGTGCAGCTGTGACACCCCGGTTATACAGGTTGTAAGGAAAGGTTGGCTGCTGTCAGTGTGGAAGTTTTGCTTCCTCACCCCAAATACTGTGAGCAAACCACAATTTCCTCAATCTCTTTAGCTGTTTAGAGCTAGCATTGCTCTCCAGTGGTTTATTTCTGGCAGTCTGAATAAATGCAGAGAAATGCTTTGATGACACACTTATTTGAAATAATAATATTCATTGCCCATGCTCAGCAGACCAGAAGAAGCCAGAAGAAACCATGAGGTAATGGAACCTCCCTTGGTGGCCACTCAGGGCTCTTGGCTCCACTGGCACAGTCACACTGATTCCCCTTCCTTGTCATGAAGGGAAATGCAGCTTTCCCAGCAACAATTGCCAGGGAAGGGCTGGGATGCAATTAAGTAGCAGACATCTAAATGAATCTAGATGGGAGAATAGAAAGGAGTTTATCTGCTCTGGGGAATGACTTCTGTCTCCTGCTTTACCTGGGAGAGCTTGAAACGGATGCAGAAGGTAAAGGCAAAAATTAGAGAATTCAGAAAGCTTCACCTCCCACCAGTGATTGCCATGCCATCCATAGTTACAAAAGCTGTACTGGAAACCACAGTGTATAATTAGAGGAGGTGGATGTTTTCACACTCTCTACCTGTGTGTATGCAGAAGAGTAAAATCCTGGCTGCTCTTCACACCCCTTGTCAGTTTCTCGGCTCAAGGATGGTGTAATAGACATCTGCAAGGAGCACAAGCCAGATCTGCAGATGCTTGTGCTTGGAAATAAACACCTCTAGAACCCAGCTCACAGCTGGGAACAAGACTCAGCCCCTGGTATTATCTGTGCAGTGGCACTGAAATGGTTCTAGCTGGGCAAGTGGCTCAGAGGGTTGATGGTGAGCAAGGAACCCTGGCAGGGTTTGCTGTCCTGCAGGGCCAGGATGATGCTGGTGGCACCAGGTGAGGGGAGGAAAATGTGAAGGAGTCAGGCCTGGGAAGAGGTGCCCAGGGTGGGAGGCCTCAGTTTTGCCCAGAGACACTCTTACTTTACCAGAGTAAAGTGCAACACCAGCCCAGGATCACTAGCACTTTCAGCTGGTTTTGGCATTGCACAGGAAATACAAGGCAGCCCGCTCTTTTGTGCTCCTCCTCTGCAGCCCCTCTGCTGCAAGGAGAGCATGCAGTAAATGTGAATGCTGCCAGCAATCCGCACACCCAACAGGGGCAAGCCGGGACTACAGTGGGGGTCCAGAGCCAACGCAGCAGAGACAATCACCCTGTGATGACACCTTCTCATATGGTTTTGTATTCAGACCTCAGCCAAAAATTATGAGATTCCCTTGTCCCAGCAAATACATGAGAAAGGAATTTCTTGAGAAAAGTGTCTACAGTCCAGTAAGTCGCCATCTTCCAGCTTTTCCATATGACAAAGTCGCAGGAGATCCACGGTACAGAAGGCCATATGCACCAAATTAAATTCTGTGGGAGGATTGGAGCCATCAGCAAGGTGGGGAATAGAGAGCAACGTCTTGTAGGGCTCCCAGCAGTGGGTCTGGGTAACCCCAGAGTGCACTTTCTTCCTGCAAACCCCCTCTGCAAACAAACCCGATGGCTGCCAGCAGGGTGGCCATGCTGGCAGGTAAAAGGTACCTGGCCCCCAGGTGTTTGTAACCATTAGCCCAAGAGTCGGTACGGATCAGTGACCTTCCTGGCCCCAAGTCATTGCTTAAGAGTTTAAAGGAGGGCTGTAAGCAATGATAAAATGCTCCAAAGCTCATATCCCTATCCAAAACCTGGGGATGCTGCAGGTCTGTGTCTCCTTTGTTTCCAAGGAGTGATGTAGCTAAAGGAAAGGGGAAATTGCCCCGTTTGCTTTGGCTGGAAATGTTTTTCTCGAAGAAACCTACCAAGCATGTGCTGAAACCTCGCTCTGGCCTGATCCCCCTTGCTGTGTCATAGCACAGGCTCTTGAAGTGTTTGTTCCCAAGGTAATTATTTTTAGGGTTAATTTCTGAGCAGGGGAAGGTATTCATGCTCCCAACGAACTACACCGTTAAACACAATTTTCCCCTGCGTTTACACACGCATAAAGAGGTTGTACTCAAACCAAACCTGGAACAGAAATGTTTCAAACAACGTCCCTCTTGTTTGCTCAGTTCCAAAGCAGTATTAATTTAAGAATATTGTCTTGATGGTAACCTGTTAGAAAAGTTTAAATTCCTTTCACAACCTGGAGAGAAAAAGAGGCCTCTCAGTGAAGGCTCTTCCTGGCAGTGGCAGGGGTTGGCAGTCCCCAGGCAGCCATCTCTGCACATTAATTCTGCTGGAAGGCTGCACTGGCCCATCACAGGAAAAAAAGGAGGGCTCTGGAAAACTACGAATTAAAGTAGCTGGTAATTCCCCTTTTCCCTATACCTGAGCATGCAGGTTCAAATGAGATACACCTTCAAAGCAGTGATTTTGGAAGGCTGTGCCAGTGCTGGAGCCCTGCGGGGGTTGGGCTAGCTCCTGCCTCAGGGTGCTGCACTCCGAACACGCGGAAGAGAGCTGAAAGGGGAGATGTATGCAGGGGCATTTTTGGGAGCGTGTAAAGCTGTGGGACAAAAGGCACACGTGTGCGAGCCGTGGAGCCTGAAGGAGGAAGGGTGTTTTCTGGCATGCCTTCCCTTCTCCAGCTGCTGCTCCCAGCGCAGCCGCAGCAGCGCTCTCACGCCCCTGCGCCACCCAGCCGCCCCCGAAAGGGCCCTTTGACAGGGAGGAGTCGCGTTGGGATCAAAGCCACGGCGCAGCAGCCGCTCTGCTGTCAGGCCGAGCTCTGCTCAGCGGGAAACTCCTCGCAGCCGCGGAACGAGGAGCCGCCGAGGCTCTGGGCAGCTGGCCCGGCGCCCGCGGGACAAGGAACAGTTGTCACGCTGGTCTTAGACATGTTGCTGGGGGTTGCTTGGCTGTCGCCCCAAACTCCTCTTCCCTTCTAAGCTCACAAGTCCACTCGTTCATCGTCTCTAAGGACACTTCCTCACCTTATGCACCTGCCCATTCCAAACACTATGTCTCTGCCTACCACCATACTGTACGATTCCAAGTGTCTCCCTGCCCTTGTGTCCCACAGCAGGCAGCCCCAGCGCCTGCACACTCTTCACGGGGCCAGGGCTTCACTGGGAACGGGTGCAGCTAATATTTCAGACCCATCCTCTCTGGTTACACTCAACTGCTGACAGAAGTCAGGCCAGACAAAGCCAAATTTTTTCTTGGGCAGAAAGGAACTACAGGAGCACACTTGGCCCAGAGAAATTCTCCATCCAGGACCAGTACAGGACATGATTTTGTTTCCTGGGACAGAGAGGACTGAGAAGAGGGTAAAAACATCTGGGGACATAGGAGAAATGCCTTTTGATGAAATTAGCTGTTGTTTTCAAAAAATACCTGGGTTGAATGCTGAAAGTTTTGGTGTGGCAATTTAATGTATGTGATACAACTGCAGCACAGAGAGTTGGGGATGCCCACAGAGAATGGTGGTTGAAACACTCCAGAGTACTCCCAAATACTTTGCAAAATGTTGTATCACCTCTTTGCCATCAAATATCTGCCAAGCACTTAGAGTTGTCTGACCTAAGCCCGCTCTGTGCAGCCTGCTCTTGTACAAGGGCAAGTTCTAACCTAAACATCGCCTTTCCAGCAGTGATCCCAGCAGGGTTGCAATGCTGAGGCTTCTTCAAAGTGAACAAAACTGTGATCTCCCCTGACCACCCCATCCACTGGCTGTGTGTCAGACTCTCCTTCTGCTGGCTGCTGAGGGACCAAAGCCAAAGGAACAGCCTTCCATTTCTGCTTATGAGAGAACCCCACTGAACTCCAGTCGAGTTATTTAAGTGCCCAACAAAAGCATAAAGTGTATATTAAAGGGACTTCAAAACAACATAGGAATAGGATCTCAGTGAGGGAAAGGCATAAACATGAAAGTACGGTGTTAATTAAAGCCAATCTCCCTGTAATTATCTCAAGTTAATGGTAATTTTAAATGTAACATGCCTACAATAATCTTAGTTAATGTTCTTTTAGGTACATATTATATTTGTTGTTATATGGAACTCAATATCAATATATGCAAATCACTTCAGGGTTATCAGCTTGTTGTCATCCCTATATATATCTTATGAATTTTATTCAGAAAGTATGAATTAAGGCAAAATAGCTAGACCTCACCAAAGCCCCAGTTATTTTAGATCAATTATGATCAGAAATACTGTTCCATGAAACCATGGGGCCATATAGACACCTGCATACCTTCTTACATTCATACACTGACTTTGTGACATTCCATGGTCACGAACTCAGTCAATTCAGGGGTTAAAACCACATTTTTTCTCACCCCCCAGCATAGCGAAATGTAAATAGGCCACTTGTTTTGCTCCGTGTATCAGCCACAGAGGGTCCAGAAGATAGTGCTTAGCTGGCAATTTTGCTGATAATGAGGGAGGCAGAGCAGCCTGTTCGTTTACAGCCACATCACCTCTGCTGACAGAAGTAAAAATGGGCTTTTGTCAACATCAATAAACAAATTAGAAACTGCTCCGGAGAGACGGAGCTCTGGTAGCCCCATTGCGTTAACAGCGAAAGGAGGGGAGGGCCAGGCCCTTCCAGGCGCCGAGCGCAGGCGATGCGAGGGACCTGTCTGCCTGTAGCGCTGCTCCTCCCTGCTGCTGGCCTCGTGAGAAGGCAGCCCGGGCACCCCGGCCAGGCGCAGAACGAGCAGGGCAATGCTCCCTGGGTATGGAGGCTCAGTTTGCTGGCCTGGCTCCCTCTGGTCACTGCAGCTCCACCAGGCAATAATGGATGTCCTACAGCTGGCAGGAATTTTCATCAAAACAACGGGTTTTTATCAGAAAAAGCCAGTTCATCAAATTCGGCAGGCTTTGAACCAACAGAGCAATTTCAAATGAACTTTTAAAATAAAAAAAGAAACAGATTCTTTTCAGGACTTGCCTCATTCCTTCCTGGTTTCTTGAGCTGCACAGTTTCCAAGGACTCACACATCCACAGTCCCACAGGAGTGCTAATATTTCAGACTTTTCATTTTCCAGGGATGAGAAACCCAGAAAGGCCTAGCACGAATAGGGCTTATAGGTCACTGCAGAACAGGACAGATCCAGGCATCCTGGAGGATATCCTATCACAGCAAGGACATAAAGATTCCAGTGCCTAGGGAACAAGGAGACTGGACACATTGACAAAGACTTGGATAGCGCATAATGAGATTCCTGGACTAAAGCAAGTTTGTAGGAACACCAAACCCTAAACAAAATAAAACCCCAGGATCTCCATTCAGGTTTCATACTATCAAAACTTCATTTTGAAATTGAACATCTCGTTTGTCATCTGTGAGAAACAGACCTACCATGTGTCCTTCCACCCCTGAGAAAGGAGAATGCTTGTGCTTTCTAACTCTCCATCCTTTCCTCTCACTTCTTGCAAAATCTGCAGGTTTTCCTGCATATTTCTTATGGGGAAAATACATTTCCCTGAGCGCTGCCTTCACGGTATTGAGGGAACACAATTTGTTGTTTTATCCAAGTGCTTATCTCTCCTGTGTTTGATGTTTATAAGAGCTATTTGCCAATGATTTCCAAGGCGTTTTAATAGCAGGTGTTGCTTCCTTTATGTATGCCGGAGTGAAATTGCCTGTATGAGATCCAGAAATAGGGCAAATAAGGGATGCACTGCTCTGGTTATGATAATCCCTTCTTCTGGATAAATGTTTCCTTCCACCACCCAGGGTGAGACTGGGCGGGTCATTTAATGCTGCTGGAGGGAGCAAAGGCTACTTTGTGCGGTCCAAGGGATTTTCATGCAAGGTGACAAGTCCACAGCCCTCATTGTCTTATCTGTGCAGAGCAGTTTGGATGCCTTTCCAGGCCTCTGCTCAGAGAAAACTGGTCCCCAGGGCTCACACTAAAGGTGACATTCAGGGCATTTTGTAAACGCGTAGGTGCCTAGCTCTGACAGACGCACTTCCCAGACCCCAGAGGCACAAGGCACACACTTATAACCTCCCTCACAACTTGGAAGTGCTTCCGTTGCTGTTTCTGGATTATTACCTGTGGCTAACCATCTGCTTAGTTATGAAGACCAGGTTAACTCCTCATTAACAACCATATCAGATATCCACACATTACTCCAGAGCTCTGGTTCAACCTCACATAGTGCTGGTGGGCATAGAGAAGCATCAGCTCATAGGGTGTCAGACCCAAGCTGAGGGCAGAGAAGGTGTCCCATAGTTCCACAAGGTTTGGAGGAAAGGCACTAAATACATCCCATTTCTTTTGCTTGAGGGAAGTAAAAGCAGCGAGTGACATAGGGAACAAGAGAAGAGAACGTGATGAAAGATGATGGGGAGAGAAAAGGTATCCCCATTGTCACCACCAAGGCTTTGTGCCTACAGCAGGGATTATGCTGATGTCAAATAAATCATGGCCTCACGCATCACCCTATTTTTCTTACAATTACTTGATCACCTTGTGTATTAAAAGCACCTGTCTCAAGGTTGTAGTATTATATCTTCAGCAGAAACAAGGGTAAAAAAACATCAGATCCACAGGCAGTTCAGGTGACAATGTTGCCCTCTGTAACCAGGTGGCCACTCCCTCAGAAACAGAACAGATTCAAAAAATAAAATGTTAAGAAGAGGTCAGGATTCAATAAATGGAGATGAACACTTTGATTTGTGGACTGGCCTGTCATTTTCCCATCCTGATGGCATAGGTTTGCTCAACTCAGAGACAAAGACTGCTCAGTCGTTCATCACTTTCTCTTTGGTTGTCTGCTTTTTCTGTGTCTGCTGCTGGCAGAGCAAGTTCTGCACTCTGTCACTCACATCCAGTTGTCATGAGAGCTGATCAACACCTTGCACAGACACCTGTGCAAAGAACGTGCTTTTAGCGGCTGACCTCCATCTCCAGCAGGACTCTGGGCCTCATCAGATTTCCACCACAGGAAAATTTGGGCACTCCTTCCAGTGCTTTGATTTTGATTAAAAACATAGCTTTAATTCTACTAATAATTTTGAAGAACTTGGATAATTTTAACAGAGCTTTAAAAAAAAATCACATGATTTTTCATCTTCTAATTACTGCATCAAAGCTTGAAAAATTATAGATTTCCTACAGTTCATGTTTCAGATGAGGGCTCAATGCCAGTTTGCCATTGGGGACTAAAGATAAAGCAAAGATGAAAGAGTAAATGCAGTCCTGTGTGTTCAACACAGAAGCCAACCATACTGTTTCAAGGCACGTTTCAGACACAGCCACAAAACTGATTTGGAAAGGAAAACTCAGCTACAGTTTGAGAGAATTCAGTGTGAATTGGAGCAATGATCACTCGCTCTCTTAATGGAACTTTATCAGAAAAACAAAAACATCCTTAATATTCCTAGCACAAGCCAGGCATGGATCCAAAAATATTTTACCTCTGAGTAACTGGGGAAATGAGCTTTTTCCACCATTCGTTCTACTGCAGTGACTCACCAAGGAACTCAGCCCCCAGTGTAAGGCATCCTTGCACAGTGATCCATCAGGAGCAATGCTCAGCCAAGCATATGGCAACACAATCACAGGCAGCAAGCAAACTGAAGATTTATTTCACCATGGGTATGAAATGCATATTTCATTATGCCCAGTATGCAGATGAGCTGAGCATATAACCTCAGAGAGCTCAGTTACAACACTGAAGCATGGTGAATGCTGGTTTTCCTTGAAGTTCTACCGGTATTGTACCAACTATTCAAAACAAAGCTCTGTTCGTGTCAGTTCGTGGTGCTTTGTCCCAAATGACCAGGGGATCCCTACTGTAAGGCACATACATGCATAATCCTGTCTGGGAAAAAAATTACAGGAAAATATTCACAGGACAAAGGTTGGCCCTACCCCATCTTGTGCTGTGAGTGTTCCCTCCCACCCACCATCTCAGGAGAATAAAGCATATTTATTCTCACTACTGTATTAAAGAAGAGGTGCTGATTTTTTAACAAATCCTATGGTAACACATACCTTTAAGCTCAAAAGGCACAACTGGATGATGGAAAAGAGCCAAGAAGAAAAGGAGGCCTGCTTTCTTTGCTCCCCTTTGCTTCTCCCCAGATCAATGGCTCCCCTCGCCCCAGCCCAGCCACCCCCTGCCTCCTCTATGGGCAGATTCAATTCGCTGAACCAGCAGTATACAATAACTGGGAAACAAAACAAAACAAAACAAAAAAACAAAACAAACAAACAAACAAAAGCAGAACGGTCATCTATTTCCAGCTTTGGAAGTTGTGTTGTCCTGGCCAAGGGTCTGTGAAGCATGGCCGGCACAAGGCAGGCGCTGGGTGCAGGTGAGGGACGCGGGGGCGCGGTCAGGATGCGTGGCTCTCTCCGGAGAGCCCTGGCAGACCCAGATGTGCCGAGTCCTCACCTGCAGGGCGGTACGAGCCGGCTCCCAGTCTGCTTTGTAATGACTCGGGAGCCTGACAAAACGCCTGAATCATTGCCAATTATTCATGTGTCATTTTTGATGTGTTGGAAAGCAGCTCATGGAGACAGGTTGTTCTGACAGTAAGACAGACCTTGTTGCTCAGCTAGGGGAGAAGGCATTTGCTTTTTAGAGGATATTACATGAAGTCCTTGACGATTCCTGCTTACCAGCCACCATCCTGAGATCTATCCAAACCACACAGAAGTCAGTGTCACGTTGGGACCTCTGTTTTTTGTCAAATTAAATGCCATCATAATGCAGCTCTTTATGTGCAATATATCCTATATAAAAGGAAGCCGTCGGTGTACCTGTTTACTTGGTGGTGTATATTTTTGCAAGGAAATAAAATACCAAACTGAATTTCAAGGACTAGGCTGAAAATATGCACAGAAGGCAGACTGGGTGCAGGAAAGTACCATGTTGCTCACTGGTTTTGGGAAAAACAAGACAATGGAAAATGTCCCTTATCTCACATTTTCTCAAGCGTTTTTAAATGAATGTGCAAGATCTTTCATACCACAGTTAATTACAGAGATGGAAATGTGTCTGTCACTGTACCAGAGCAAGAGTAGCAAGGTAAGAAACCAGAATTATAATACAATAGTGCCAGTTTCTGAACTCAGCTGTAACTATGGCAATCTTCATTCACTGAAGTATTTAACTGAGACTATAGAAAAATAGTGCACTTAGCAAGCTTGAATAAATCACTACCTCACTGGCTTACAAACGTTTCAAAGACATGAACTTTTACAAAAATAAAACTTTATAAGAAATTTGTATTTGAAGAAATCATTTGACATTACCTGCATTGCCTCTTCATGTTGACTACAGGGACTTGGCTTTTCAGAGTAGCCAAGCATTAAGGGAGATACATTTCAAGAGGACAGGCAAAAAAAAAAAAAGAAAATAAAAAAAAATTAAGTATTAACATAAATTCTAATACAATGTCCTGTTACTGTGCAATTACTGTTAAAAGCTGGTACTGCCAGCAACAGTATTTTACTTTTCCTGGGTTGTATAAAGTCAAAAGGGGACACTGGGCCAAATTCTTGTCTCACTTATATGTGTGTTTTTCCCTCCCACCTTCATTGGCGTCAGCAGCCTCAGCTTGCCGCATTGTCACAGTTCCCAGTGCTCCCCATACGTAAGCTCGAATGAAGCAGTAGTGTGGTATTAACAGAAAACAAAACAAAACAGAAGAAATGGATCAATATAGCACATTTCCTCTCCACATCCAGCTCCCCTGATGTTCTGGGCTGTCAGGGAGTGCTTCACTCACCAGCTGCTCCCTGGTATGTGGTACAGGCCTGTTGTTCATCTCTGCTTCATACAGCATTTTTCTCTACTCTTCTGGTACAGAAAGTAACTGACAGAAGATAAAGCAAAAGGATGAAAAATAATAATTTTCAAACAACAAAACCAAACCTTTCTTAATAGAGGTGTTTGGTTTGAGACAGCCAGTGAAAAAGTTTGTGCTTGCTATTTATTAATGTCCAAGAGAAGCCAGAGAATGCTCTGGATGCTGTATTTATTTCAACGTTCACTATACCAATGCATCATGCAGAACAACTGCACCATACATGTGTCTGACAAACACTTAAGCTAATCCATAGCCACACAAGTTTGGTTAGTGGTGCTTGGATGCAACAAAGAAGACATTTCTAGTTCACAGGAATGGGCATATTTCTAGCAGGACTCATCACTGAATCCCAGCTGGGTCAGGGACATCTGGCTTCCCAATATCACACTACATCTGGTGATTTGGCCTTGATATCAAGACCAAACAGGCTTGGCCACAGTAACAAAAGGTAAAGGTGGCAAGGCACTTGGTAGAATTATGATTGCTACAGGCAAGATAAAATCATGAAAACATGACGGTCTGCACTGTGAGTGCTGCAAAGATGGCCTTAAGGAATGACCATGGAAAATGCTACAGTGTGGGAAGAGACTCAGTTACACTATAGTCCCTTCTCCCTCAAGTCTTCTTTGAAACTCTTTTTTTTTTTTCCTTTTTTTCTTTTTCTTTTTTTTTTTTTTTTTTTTCTTTTTCAAGAAAGACCTAGAAGCAAAACATTTTTAAACTTTTCTTTACTGACATGATTGGAATGTTTGGGTGTGAGCCTTGCTGCAGCATGCGTTACAGGCTGAACACAGTGCAGCAAGTCCCATGCCTTTGAGCACAAGCTGGGCACGGGGAGTGCACTTCTTGTGCACATGGGAGCCCTGATATTTCACTGTCTGGAAACAGTTCAGAGCTGTCAACAACGCAGATTTGCTAATCAAAACTCCACATGGCTGAAGGACACACACACACTGACCTTTACTACAGCCCTGGGAATGCTGCAGCAGCCTGAAATGACTTTCTAGAGTTGCTCCCACTGTTTGAGTTTTTTGCAAGTACTGGCGGGGATACTGTGCCTCCAAACAAAGCACCTTTTAAATGTGTACTTTTCAGAGAGAAGGGAGGAATTAGCTCTGATTCAACAGGGCTTTCAGATACCCTTTCCACATTACTACAGTGGTTTCATTCAGTTATGCAGTCTTCAAATTAGAAGTTAATGAAAACTAACATGCTTCTTATTTCTCCTGAGGTGCATTTGCTCTCCTATTCAGATGGCTGAGAAAAGTAAGTCAGAAAATGCCTCCTTGTCTGACAAAGGGTGCAGGGATTCTGAGAACTGCCTGGCAGCAAATTCCTGCATCAACACTGTTGCTGTAATTTTGAATCAATTGTGCTCATTTTCCAAGTGTGTTTTATAGCCACCTCCCACATGGCAACGCATGAGCAAGTGAAGTATCATTAGCACTGATGGGCACCCTTTGTCTTCCCAGGAAATGACTAAATGCTATCCTCAAAAAGCTGACCATTGGAGAGAAATTACACACTCATGTTTGGCACAGAGCGTGGTGCTCGCAGCTGTACTGACGGCCTGCCAGGAGCTGTCTGCCTACAGAACATGCTGTCTTCCAGCTGCTCGACCCAAGATAGTCCAAGAGGATAAGAGCAGTGTTAGAGAAGTGAACGGACTTTCTGTTTGCACATTTCTCTTGCTTGGTTTTATAGCTCTTTTCTGGGGAAGGTGAACTTGTTGCCAATATTCACATGATGGCAGATTCAAGAAGTGTTTTCTGGATTAACCTAAGGCACTGCTTTTTGATGCAGGGCAAGGTGTCCATTATTAACATGCAAGAAAAAAAACCCACCCTGTGACTCATATATTCTACCCACTGATACATGCAAATACAAACCAGAATGACTTGAATACAGGAAAACAATTGGGATTTTATTTTGCTAACATCTTTAAACCCTTATGCTTCATAGACCCTATCCTCCCTTATTCCAGCTCTTCTTTTAGCTGTTCCTGTTTAATTCTAGCAATCACCTTGAGTCATGCCACTGAGTATAATACAAGAGACTCACATGTACAATTCTTGTATTTAAAAAGTTCTTTTTTTTTGAACACAGCAAAAAGCAGACAAACAGCAAGAGCCCACCTGTGTTTGCACTCAAGCCCTTTCCAGGAAGTCCTTTGCCCCAGTGTTCTCCTTCCTTTCAGTGTCATGTCCATGAACTCAGTTTACCCTGCCCTTTGCATTTCTAGCCTTTTTTTTTAATAGGTTTTTTTCCCCTCTCCTACATGCACATGTATGACCCCACAATTTCTGGTTTAACCACTTTCTTTGTATCATTTACCAGTACACTGCATTGTAAACCTATATGAAAACATGCTATTACTTAATTTTGTGATATTGGTGCAATACTTGGGGAGGTGGATTGTACTGGTTTGGGTTTCAGTAATCAGAGTCATTTAACTGCTTCCTCATGCCAAACCAATTTAATGTATTTTTTTCTCATCACATAGCTTTTTCTTACTATTTTCAACAAGAATTGATGTAGTCACAAGTTGATTACATTTTGCTGCATGAAAAGGGAAATAAATTAGAATTGCACACATGAATTTTGCAAAAGGCCAAAATGATGCTGCAATAGCTCCACAGGCTGATGGAGAGAACAAAAATCACTCCCAGGGTGTGGTTTTGTATTCCCTCCTGCTCCCCTGGCCCACTGCAATGCTCTTCCCTGCTGCCAGAGACTGCTGCCTGCCCTTCTCTGCGTGCTGAGCAGTTGGTGGAATCATGCCCTGAACCGCTCTGTGGATTGATAGAAGCTTAAAAGTGCTTCTGTGAGAGTTCAGAGCACTTTCACTTTAAAGTATGTCTGGATAGACTTTTCTGTGGGTGGTGACGTGGAAGGCCTTGGAGGGGGCGTGAAATAGGAAGCAAGAAAGGTCTTTCTATAAATGAGGGTACAGTTGGATTGCTTAAACCAGACAGTAGACAGGGTGAAGAGAAACACAGTGATCTGCCCTAGAGACTCCAGGGTTATCTGTTCTTGTACCTTTAACCTGCATGGCATCGGGATGACCGAGCCAATTTACACAAGGACACATCACAGCCCAGTTGTTCACTGGGCAGATCAAAGCCCTCTGTGCACTTTGACCACGAATCTTACATCTTCCATTGAGATCAAATGGTTAGGGAGATTAATTGCTGGGAGCACCGACAATGAATGAGCGTGAAGACTGTGCCTATGATGACAATATTTATGAATGCATTTGTTACTGAAAGTAAATATTTTATTCATTATCTCATGGGAATGCATGATTATAACAGCAACACATTTATAAGAAACGAAAATATTGTGTGCTACAGCAGTTTGCTAAGGAGCTGAAGTAGTGTGTTAGGTGAATCAGTCCTTGATAACCCAAACTGTAATTTAAAACGCAAATGCCTTTCTGAGCTCATCTATTCTGAGCTAGATAGAGCCCAGCATGTTTCAGTTTTTAAATAACTCATTCCCATGACCTTTGCAATTCACTACCTTACACAACAGTGCAAAAAAGAGCCTCATACACATGACTCAGGCTGCCTTAGGGTTCCTGAAATTTAAGAAGGCAGCCTACATAACATGATCACAAGCAAAAGGAAAATAAAAGACAGCTTATATAACATCCAGACAAACTGAACAAACCTCTGCAGTTACACAAGGCTGCAGGCTGCAGAGATGCATCCAAAGTTCAAAGAAGTTTCAAAGAAACAGCCTGATGTGGCTGGTGTTTAGCCTCCGTGTTTGAAGTCAACACTAACAGAAGAAATAATCCTCCTTAAAATACTACTCTAAAACACTTGGCTTGCAATCTGGGCTTGCTCCAGGGCATTTGAAACACTTTGAGTAAAACGATCATGGGGAAGGAATAAGGTGCCTGGAGTGCTAACTTGCAAGCCCAAAAGGTTTTCAGGAAACACATGTCCTGAGCTCCTGAGAAGCAGCAGGGTAGTAGTAATCTTGTGCTTACTGAATGTCCTCCCAATGCTCCTAGATCTTTATGGAGGTTCCTCAGAGGCACAGCCCATCTGTGCGGGGACTTGTGATCTTGCACCACCTCCCTGGCCTCTGCCACAGGGACATCATTGAGCTATGCAACTGAATATGCAGGTTATTTCAGACTTGCAAGCCAAATCCAGCCCTGGGCTGGAATCCAGATTCAAGGAAAGCACCCCGCTGCCAATGCAGGGCAAAATTAGAATGGAGATCTCTAAATGACCTTATTAAAAATTCCCCAGGAGAAGAAAGGCACCCCTAAAGCAGGCCTACTGGAAATGATCATAGTCAGGCCTCCTCTTGATTAAAAGCCTGGCACAGGAGCACAGCTTTGAGATGCTGAGATGGCCAGGATCTCTCAGAGGGAGTTGGCTGCCTCCAGTTCCTGAATACCATAAACAAAGCTCCAGATCCACTTGTAAGACACAGCGTTGCTCCTTCTGCTTGTTCCTATCTTACCATGTAACAGCCTAATGGCTAAAGCTTTTACCTGTAAAAGGCTGGTATAATTGTCACCTTCACTCCACACTGCCTCTTTTTCCAGGTGAGTCCTGTTACTGTCTGGCCACAGGTCAGCTGAGGCAAGGGCAATGTCTTACCACGCAGCGAGGACTGCTCACTCCCACAGGAATCCACCACTCCTTGGCTCAGCGGCAGCAAATGAGACTCTGTAACCTTCTGCTTAGGACACCTGCCTGGAACAACAGAATACTGGATCTAGTCAGGGAAGGGAAGAGGTTAGAAAAAATACATGTTCGGTTTGTTGTTTAAAAATATAAGTGAAATATATAGTATAAAGCAAATGGTAAATATTTTTGTAGATGGGATCACTTGAGATAGTAAGTTCATTTATCAACCAAGGAAACCAGTAACCTAACTCATCTTTTTTCTACAGAAAAAAATAACAAATGCTTATGTTTTCTTAATCAAATGCAAACCCCATAGGACACAAGGTCTTATTTTCCCAGCATTTAGGTAAGGCTGAACTGAGCAAGGTAAATAGGAATGAGAAGAAGGTCACTTTGATATTGTTTCTAAACTTCCTTGTTACAAATGGAAATGTGACCTGATCTAACCCTGGGCCCCAAGACACCTAAGAGATTGGTTCAGAGCCTACTCTTGGTTCTAAACTGAAATTTCTAATTTTATCTTCCATAATGACTTCTCACTTCAAAGTACCCCCTCATGCTAAGACAATAACACGGGTACTTCTAGTAGTTAGCATTGGTTGCTCTTCCTCATTGCTAGAGAAATTATTAGTCTTTAACATTCACATTTGCATAGAAAGATCTCAACTCAAGCCAGCTGTTTCTACAGATCGTCCATTGGCTTCCATCTCTTGACTCCAGTGACCTCAAATAAAGACAAAAGGCTGTATTCAATTACCAACATCTGAGCAATCTTTTATTTCAGGGCATCATATTTGATAAAATGAACCCAGGATATCATTGTTCCAGCAGCATTTAGGTGAACAATATTTTATCTGTTGGAAAGTGTAAGCTATTCTCTGCATGGAAAAATGCAGGCAGATTCCCCTCCCAATTTTAATCTCCACTATTTCCCCTGAAGTCTACTGAATCTTTTGCATGGCAGACATTATAACTGCAAATGTAGTTACTTTTAAAAATGACTGTAACAAAGAAATATGAAAAATGCATATGATGAACTACAGCTGGAAAAAGGATCAGACCCTTCAGAACTGAGGTAATTGCTGGATCCAACTTCCTAATATCCTGAAACTACTTCTTCATAACCAGACACTGATAATGTCTTCAGTATCATTCTTGAAGCTGGCAAAAAAATTATTTTTCTACAGAATTTCCTGTACTTTATCAAGCTGTCAGAATGCTGTATTCCCCAAACTAGATACCAGATCCTGAAAAACCAGCCCAGGTGAAGAGTGCAAACTAGTGCACAGCTACTACCAAATGAAAAAAATGCATTTAATTCTCTGCTAATGAGATGGGAATCAACATATAGGATGGTACAAAGAAGTCCTGAAGGGCAAGAGACAACAGATACAAGCTTAACATGGAAGATTCTGATTAACTAAAAATTAAAAATCTTCAAAATGGAAGTGGTGAAGTACTGGAACTGGGGCCCAGTCAGACTGGAGAACCTCAGTCCTCAAAGATGTCCAAAACAGGACTGACCAAGTCCTTGAACAACCTGACCTAGGTCTGAAGGTGGCCCTGCTTTCAGCAGGTCCTGTCTGACCTCAATTACTCTCTAAGTCTAGGAAGTTGGATCTGAACTGTTGAATGAGTAAGACACATTGCTTCATTTCAGAAAGGAATTAAATAAATTAAACTATCCGTGAATCCCACAGTGACAGCAAAATACCCACTGAAAGCAATTGTCTGTGATTCGCCATTGAACTCGCCTTTAGAAAGGGCAGGGGAGAGATGAATCATGTGGCTCAGTGCTGCTGGCTTATTCTAAAGTTGTTACTCTTAGACATTCTTTAAAAATCACCTTTTGCAGGACTCATTGTAAAACTTCAGAAATGTTCCCTGTACTCAGGAACCCAGCTGTGTTGAGGCAGAACAGATGCACCACCCACAGCAAACACTTCCTGAGAGGGCAGCAGAACACTTGAATGTACAACCAAACTCTCCCTTTGAAGCAGACTGAAGAGCACGGGCCAGCGCTGTTCGCAGGTACTCCATCTGCTCTGAGCTCTACTGACACATTTATTTTTACCACATAATTCTCCTGATTTCTGCTAAAAATAAATTGCTGCTCTGTGGAACAGCATACTTAGATTGCTGTCATTGATTGGTTCTGTAATGCTCTCTGGAAAGAACACAGTTTAGTCCCGTTCAATCCTTCCTGTTTATTCCGTACCTGGCTTGTATGTCTCCCTTATTCTCTCCCTTGTTAGTCTTTTCTTTCTGCTCTCAAAACTTACGACTCTTCTCCCCATTTTTCCTGTTCCAGGTTGGTATGACAGCCTGCCAAGTGGAAGTGTTTGATCTGTGCCCTCAGTTTTAAGATAGGTTTTATGAGCAATTGCTCTTTTCAACAAGCACAGGAGGAACACTGCATTTCTGTAACATTGTGCGCAAGGATATCATAAGAATACTAAGGAATCAAGGGATATAAAAACATGTGAAATATTATCCTGTGCTTCTGAACTAGCCTTCAGTAAAAATGAATCAACAAAAATGAATCAATAAAATATTTATACATCAGGCACAAGAACCTATTTAAACTAGAAGGTTATTGCAAACGCTTGATTTCAAATGAAAATGGATTTTGATGATCTGTCACAGAGTTTCTCTGGAAATGTGTTTCTCTGGAAATGTATTTTTTTGGAAATGTGTGTTAGGGTAAGTACTGCAGCACTTTAGCTGCAGTGATAATGCATAGCTGCCTGTTGGTTCTGCAGTGCAGAATTAGCCACTGCTGGCAACGGGCACAGTAAGACAAGAACCGATGTCTCTTGTTACACTCTGTTGATAATCCTTTCATCCAGGGAGACTTTGCACACCCTGAAGTAGTTACAAGTAATTGCGTTTCCATCAGTCCCTGGTGTAAAATGTTAAATGTGAAGCGACATGATTTTATTCATTGGAATATTTTTTATTCTTTAGAATCAGCAAAAAAGGACTGTTGCTCAAAGTGCACAAAAAGGCCTTGGCAGCAGCAAGATGAAGAGAAGGAAAAATCTAACTTTCCAGTTAAATTGCAACATCCAGCTTCTGGCAGCACTCCAGCAAATTCACATAATCTTGAGGAGCAAAATGTCAGCTAAATTTTAGCGTTCCGTCTTTAATTTGTGGGATTTATATGTGGCTGCTAGGGCCAGACTCTTTTCTCATTTAATATTTGAAAATTCGAATTTTGTCTAATGCTCAGATATATCAGAAGGATGCTGTGAGACAGGGAGCTACAACTTCCAAGACCAGCTCTAAAAGTAGCTCGTTTCCTGGCCTTAAATCAGGAAGAAAGGGATAATTAAATCAATAAACAGGAAGCTGTACCACTAACCTTTCAATTTCACAGCAAATTATGGAGAATTGAACTAATGGGCACAAGATGTTCTGAAGACCAAAAGTGCTAAATGTTAACTATTTTGTGGATTTTTTTTTCTAGGTAGGCAACTCTAGACAGCAACATTGTCTGTGAAAGTCATACATGGAGCCACTCTACAAACTCCTCACTTAGAGGAATATGAGGTGATCGGCGGGGACTTCATCCCAACCCATTTCTGTGTATCTACTCGTAGAAAGATGACTCAAATTCACCCAGGCAGAGGTCTGTCTTCCCACAGCCTTCTTCCTTCTGACAAGGTAAGAAGGTGGCTTGATAGTGCACCTTTACATAGTCCATAAGGAAATTTCTAAACTTGGGAGCTTACAGTCACTCTTGCTGAGAGTATAAAATTATGTAAATGGTTGTTATTTCAGCACATGCAGGCAATTTATTTTTAACCATATGCTACTGTTAAAAAGGAATGCAAATAATTTGTTTTCCATGCTGTTTAATCAAGTTTTTAATGTATAATGGTGTCTGTCAGGTTCCTTTTTTTTTTTTTCACTTCTAAAATAAGTCTCAAAGAGAAGATGATGGCATACCATTCAGGATAAACAAATAAATGTCTCAAAAGTCACTCAGAACACCAGTAAATGAAAATTTTAATACTCTGTGTTTTCAACTACTACCATGAAAGACTTGCATTTCTAAGGATGTCATCATTTTATCTTTCCAGCTGGTTTTCACACAGGGCAGTACTTTCCATAATCTTACATTTCAAGTAGAGCTCTTGAGTCTTCTGGGCACTAAGTGCAGATTTTCCTTTGTTTCTTCTGGTTTTGGTACACAGCTGTACACATCCTACCAAATGGGTAAAGATGTAAGTAAAGTCAAAAATCTATGTTTTGTTACAGCTGCTGAGGGAATGCTAATTGCAACACCCCAAGGCTTGCTAAACATCTGCTGCCAACATCACACAGCAAAGTGGTCATCCCAGACACCCTGAAAAATAGTACGGAGTGAAAGCACAGGCATCTATAAACAGAGAGATGATCAAGGAAATCAAAATAACTGTCGAATTTATATACTTTCCATATTCAGAAATGTAATTCACATTCATGAAGAGTGAGTCTGGATCAGAGTACCTCAGAAGCACGTGCAAAATTGAGTATTACCCTAGAGATGTGGAACAGGGACAGGACAGGAACTCAGAGAGGGGAGAGAAAGGAGGAAAGGGGAGACTACTGCTGCTGCCGCACCGGCAGGAACGGGTATTGCGCTTCTTGGGAAGGGCTGCTCCTTCTTCGTAGCCACTGCCCTCAAACCATTCCCTGCTGGCAGTGACGGCAGCAGTGTGGCGACGTCAGGGCAGAGAGATCCACATCTCTCTGTGGAGAACTCCACAGCAGCCTGCTTTGCCTGGAGGGATTCTGGAAAAAACGAAATACCACGGCGCAAATTAATTAACACACCCACCCAC
>WAAG01059251.1:112066-137574 GCA_013390105.1 Tichodroma muraria | reverse complement strand
CGGTCCTGTCCATCCACCCACCCACCCGCTTCCCTTCTTGTGCCGCACGGTCCTTCTACCCGTCTCCCTGAGCCGCCCGGGAAAGGCCCAGGTCTGTGCCCGGGACGGGCGGAGGGAGGAGGAGGTGGTCGTGCCATAGGCGGGCGGGCGGCTGGGGAGGGGCGGCCATGTCGGGGCCGCGCAGCGCCTGAGCGGGCAGCGGTATCCGCCGCGGTGACACGCAGCGAGAGCGGGCCCTGCCCCTCGCCCTGCCGGAAAGGAGAGCGGGGCCGGCGGGGCTCGGTGCCCGGGCGGGCGGCGGGTTCGGGCGGTCCCTGCGGAGCTGGCTCGGTCCCATCGCTGGGCGAGCGGCAGCAGCGGCGCCGTGCGCCCGCAGAAGGGCTGTGTGTGCGTGTCTCCTCCTGTCTGCCGTCCCACCTCCGTGCCGGAGCTCTACGTCTTCTCTAACAAACTCTCTGCCTTGCTTCTCCCCCCGCCCCCTGGGCTTCTGCTTTGTGGATGTTGGCGGCTTCATGTTGTGACAGGAGAATGTGTGTATGTCCTGGGCCCAGGCGGATCGGTACGTATCTCCCTTCGTGGAGCGACGGGCTCGGGGTTCGGATGGGACCCGGGGAAGGGGCTGCTCGGCTGGGCTGTGTCTGAGGGCTGAGGCCGCAGGGAAGGATTAACGGTGCTGCTTATGTCGAATGCTTCTTATTTCGCCTCCCTGTCCTCTCCAGCTAGCTCATTCAGGTCTGTCAGGTGTAGGAAAGTGGATTTACTTGAACCCATAGGCGCCTTTGGCACAGTGTTTTGGAAGAACCTGTCTATGTAGTGTCAATTAGCCCTAGCAGTATGGCTATAACGAGCCTTTATTAAAGAAAGGTGGAACATTTTTCTGGTTTTTTTAGCGTAGTACTACAATACTCATAAGTTGACCATCTGACTCATTATTGGTCATATTATAGTTACAGTTTTAAAAAAAAAGCACTTGTACCCTGCTCTGGGCTTGGAGAAGTATTTACATTGGATTGATTCTAATAGCTTTGCAAGTCTTCATTGAACTGTAAAATTTTTACTTTTTCTTCTCTGCCATCTTTTGATCATCCATAATGATCTTGGGATCTTAATTATTTAAAGGGCAGCTGGAGTGTCTGGTTATATTTGGGGCAGCTGTGTTGTGGGGTAGGTGAGAAAGACTTTAATTTCAGTTCACATTTGGACACTTGAAATTAGACATTTGCTTAATGAACTTGTTATTATTGAAGCTGGTATGAGAGAAAGACTGATCTCTTAAGCTGGCATAGATCTACTGTAAAGGATATGAGCCGTGGAAAATGTGAGGCCAACTTCTTACTACTTTCTTTTGGATTTCATGTAACTTTTGGTAAATTAATGATTAAAAATCATAAAGGTATCCTCTGGTGGCACTGCAGAACTGTTACAGCAGCAATACATCTGTGTTTTTGCTCCATCATGAACCAACAAAACTGACAGAACAGTTGAGGCACCGCTGTGGGTCAGCACTGAACACAAATGCTGACCAGTCAGGACAGCTTGATCCAGGTGGAGTCTAATGGGAGACCAGTGCTGAAGCTGAGGTGCTGCTGTAGGCCAGGTATATCTGTAGAACCTTAAGCAAAACTGTTGCTTTTAAATGTCATGTGAAGAAATATACATAACTGTTACCAAAATAGCTCCCATATAATTAGAAGGCAGTGAATAGAATTTAAAATCTATATTTGGAGTTGCAGTCTACTGCTGGCATGCTCTGTGCATGTGAAGCCTGGACTGGGGAAGCAAATGGCTAACATAAATTCAGTGTGCATCTGGAAGCTTCAGCCAATTCACTGCTCCTGGCTGTCTGGACTACAGCCCAAGCTCCTCCTGGTACCTACACAATAGAAAACTTCTATCTTCAGCTGTCAGTGGGAGACTCAGGAGAGTTCTTGTCGATGTGCAAATCACTTATTAGTACTGGGGAGTCAGTGGAGTGACAGCAGCATGAATTCTGCTCTGCTTTCAGCACTTACGTCATGTAACAGAGAAATGAGCTCTTCTCTGGTTTACTTAAAAAGAACGAACAAGCTTGGAGGGAGAAATATGGCTTGCTTCCCTTTCTTGAAACATGGTGAGTGGGGTGAAGCTTCATATATTTCCAGACACTTCTCAGCTGGCCCAGGTGATCAGAATCGTGGCTGAAGCTATGGAAAGCTGATGGAATGGGGTGATGCAAAATGCAATTTCTCCTATATTGCATGATCCTTTAGACAGACTATTGGGGCTGGTTGCGTATTTTATTGGGATTGAGTCTCATCTGAAATACTGGTATGCCTGCTTGGCTAAAAAAATCCATTTAATGACTGAAGCACCTTGGATAACACAGCAATATCCATTTCTTCGGTAAAACAATTTGGCATCTAGCAGTGCTGATAGATTGCCACTTATGATTGCAGTAAGCCTTCTAATGGTCTTTTCTGAGAAAAAGCTTTTGCGATGCAACTTGATCATAAAAGAGAAAATTGAATTTGCCGTAAATGTGTGTACTTGACACAAGGCACAGTTAACTCCATTTCTACTCTGGAATTGTTTCTCAAGTATTACATTGTAAAAGACTTCCTGATAATGAGGCATAGTGAATAAGGCTTTTGAGAGGCTTGCTCACTAATGTTGTGATTTGGTATGTAAATGGGGACAAGAAAGAGTATGCTAGCACACTCTTTCTTCAGGGAAGTGAAAAATAAGGAAAGCTTTTAGATGTGGCAAGTAGCAGTAGAATATTTTTTCAGATACTGGTGGTTTATCTTAACACTGAACTAGCATTAGAGTATTGTGCAAGCCTCTATTCCAATCATGGAAGCAAATAATTTGCATGTAGGCCTTCCACTGACTAGCTTTTTAAAATATTTATGATTTTAAAAGGTACTGGGGTGGAATAGCTGTTGGAAAGCTGTATTTCGTTTGTACCTCTTGTACTTGTATTTAAGCTAGAAAATTGCTGCATAGACTGCTGTGGCTATTTTGTATATGTCACATAAATTTGAAGATTTATATGTGAAAAGGGGGAAAGAAAGCCTGCTACAGACTTCTGATTGCATAAAGAGTCTCAGTTCTCTATCACCTGCTTCTTGTTTCTGCTGTCTAAACCATCTTCATTGTTACCTCAGAGTCGTTTCTTGAGTCTTCCTGTTAGATGCTTTCTGTTCCTCAGCCTTACGGAAAACGTTTTCTTCCTTGTGTGCCACATCTGTCTCTGTCAGCTGTGAAATAACCAGGAAAACAAATATCTGTAGAAGTCCTGTGGCAGTTCTGTAGAGTGCTCCATGCTAACCATTGTGCTAAGTTGTTTGAAGCTTGATTGACTGAGTGACGCTTTCACTTCCTGCCTGCTGAGTGGGTATAAGAGCTAAAATACCTGTGTGGAAGCATGGTGTAGCTTTTTTATTACCCAATGTAATGTCTATAAACAAGCACCTCACAGCACCTTTCTTTGTCAAGTCCTTTGAAGCTATGAACTCCATATAATAAGCAACTTGGTTAGGAGCTGTAAACATCTTAACACTGAATTCTGGGGGAAAAAAATCTCTTAGCTGTCCTGCTAAGCACAGTTGTTCTCTTGTCTTTCAGCAATTCCAGTCCGAAGCTCCAGGCTGCCATTGTTGTCTGATGCCATGCCAGCACCAGCTCATCTGTTCCCATTGATCCGTAACTGTGAGATTAGCAGAATAGGCAGTACTGCCTGTTACTGCCACCATAAACATCTGTGTTGTTTGTCGTCTCATTTTGCTCACAGTCACTTCAGATATGCACCGCAGAAGAAATTCGCGGCACTTTATAGGCCAAAGGAGCATTTTAATCACTTTATTCACGCAAGGGATTATGCTTCTACACCACAGAGGTTTTACCTCACCCCTCCACAGGTCAACAGCATTCTGAAGGCAAATGAATACAGTTTCAAAGTCCCAGAATTTGATGGTAAAAATGTAAGTTCTGTTCTTGGCTTCGATAGCAACCAGTTGCCTGCTAATGCTCCGATAGAGGACCGGAGGAGTGCTGCCACTTGTTTACAGACGAGAGGGATGCTTCTGGGTGTGTTTGATGGCCACGCAGGCTGTGCTTGTGCTCAAGCTGTCAGTGAAAGACTGTTTTACTACATTGCTGTCTCTTTGTTACCTCATGAGACTTTACTTGAAATAGAAAATGCTGTGGAGAGTGGCAGAGCTCTGTTGCCCATTCTACAGTGGCACAAGCATCCCAATGATTATTTTAGCAAAGAGGCTTCCAAGCTTTACTTCAACAGTCTAAGAACTT
Source organism: Tichodroma muraria (assembly GCA_013390105.1). Lineage (NCBI taxonomy): Eukaryota > Metazoa > Chordata > Aves > Passeriformes > Sittidae > Tichodroma > Tichodroma muraria. The sequence continues at coordinate 133,284 of WAAG01059251.1, read as the reverse complement.
ACTGGCAGGAGCTGATTGATCTCAACAGTGGAGAGACTACTGATGTGAGAGAAGCTTTGATTAATGCCTTTAAGAGGCTTGATAATGATATTTCTTTGGAAGCTCAAGTAGGAGATCCAAATTCTTTTCTCAACTACCTAGTACTGCGAGTAGCGTTTTCTGGCTCAACTGCTTGCGTAGCCCACGTGGATGGTGTCGACTTGCACGTTGCAAACACAGGGGACAGTAGAGCAATGCTTGGCGTTCAGGAAGAAGATGGATCTTGGTCTGCAGTTAATTTGTCCTATGACCACAATGCACAAAATGAACACGAAGTGGAACGTGTGAAAATGGAGCATCCAAAGTCTGAAGAGAAAAGTCTTGTGAAACAAGATCGTCTCTTGGGTCTCTTGATGCCTTTCAGAGCTTTTGGTGATGTGAAGTTTAAATGGAGTATTGAACTGCAGAAGAGAGTAGTAGAATCAGGCCCAGATCAGCTGAATGACAATGAATATACAAAGTTTATTCCTCCAAACTATCACACTCCCCCATACCTCACAGCTGAACCAGAAGTCATACATCACAAGTTACGGCCACAGGATAAGTTCCTGGTTTTGGCAACAGATGGGCTGTGGGAGACAATGCATAGGCAAGATGTGGCTAGAATTGTGGGGGAGTACCTCACTGGTGTTCACCACCAACAGCCAATAGCTGTTGGTGGCTATAAGGTAACTTTGGGACAGATGCATGGTCTCTTAACAGAAAGGAGAGCAAAAATCTCTTCAGTATTCGAAGATCAGAATGCAGCAACTCACCTGATACGTCATGCAGTGGGTAACAATGAGTTTGGAACTGTGGATCATGAGCGACTGTCCAAGATGCTTAGTCTTCCAGAAGAGCTGGCTCGAATGTATAGAGATGACATTACAATTATTGTGGTGCAGTTCAATTCACATGTTATAGGCGCATATCAAAATGAGGAATTGTGAATTTAATGCAGTGAACTAGTTGCCAAAGTTGTAACAAGGGCCAGTATGAGCAGCAAATTTAAAAAATCCACCCAAAATAAAATTTAAGAAAGCCTTTGGCAAACAATTGTTCGTTTGTTAGATTCAGCATATCTATTGTTCCTGCCTTTCCCCGGAGCTCTAAAAACATGGGAAGTGCTATCAACCCAATACAAAACTTGAAGAGGATGTCCTAGCTTGGGAAAAGAGTTTTTTATAACAACTTTGCACTATTGATTTCATGATTGCTGCTAAAACAATGTCTTGAATTTGGCAAATTTGGATGAGGGAGGAAGTAGGATAAAAAATTAACTATCAAAGATCTGGTTGTTAAGAAACAACTTGCTTATAAACTATCTGCAAATATGTACATTTAAGGAAAAGAAAAAAGTATTGTTGAATTTTCTACAGGGCTAATTCTTGCAGTGGTTGTCTGTGAATATATTGTCTATTGTTTCTTTTAAGCAGAAGGTCACTTTAACCAAGGAAGTTTTCAGTGTAACAAAGTTGTCTCACTTTTATATGGACAATGTCATTCATGTAAGGATATTTGTCTAAGTGTTGACTTTCAATGCAGGTCTAAGCCATAATCAATACCTGAGATTCTGTTACAGCTTAATCATATCTTATGCACGGTAATCTCTAAATTTCTTGTGCATTAATACTTGGCTGTGGGTTTCTGCACAACTTGTAGGGCAATAACACATTACAATATGCAGCAAGATACCAGATAACTTCATGGAGGACTTCAATTTTCAGTATAAAGAAACTTTCTGACTTTTTGAAAAGTCAGTATTGTTGGTTAAGGCTGTGTTTACTTTCCTAAAGGTTATGTCCTTCATGGACACCACCTCTCCCTGGCATTGCTTATCTAGTAAATAATTTTTCACCTGGAAAAAACAGAATCATTGCTAACCTCTTTGTAGCTTTGTAACTTGCACACATTTTCACTTTGGATATTTCAAAAGGTCACATTATATGTCCTTCACTTGAACTCATATGTGTAAGTTGGGTTAAGAATTACAAATTGCAAAAGAAATTAAAGTATGGCTTGTAAATAGCATTTTAATTGGGAAACTCACTGGCATGCATGTGTATGTTCAGTGGCTATTTCTAGCAACTTCTTTCAGTTGTGTGTTTCTGGGCAGCTGGTGCATGCATGTTTTTACAGTCTAGAATGCTATCACAGAGCAGTCTCTGGAGTGGGTCTCTCTGGCTTGGAATGGTTGAATTTGAACTTAAAAGATTGGCTGTACTTGTGTGCCAAAATTGTTGGCCTTGTAACTGTAAAAGTAGAGACTGACAGCTGACTGGTCATCATTGCATCTATTTAAAGTATGTTGCATTGTATACAGATTTATTTTAACCTGCCCTTAGGTTAAAACTGAAATGCCTGCTGAAATACTCGTCCTTGATGACTGAGACAACACATTTAACTTTATTCCTGGGTTCTAGAGAACAATGATAGGTCAGCTTATTTCACTTTACCAAGGTGTTACAATACTTTCCTAGCCTCATCATAGCTAGTTATATCACCCCTTTACTCAATTAACTGAAATATGCTAGGTTTCTAAAGTGGCATTCTCTATTAAATGTCTTGCCAATTAATGCTACTGTTACGTAGAGTGCACTTAGTTTGAACAATGAACCTGTCCTATAGTAAACATACTCACAAAAGCTATGTGTACTCAGTGGCCTGCAGCTTTAGTATGTCTCTACCTATCCTTAACTATCAACATCAATATTGCTGTAAGGTTAAAGATGCCTAAGTTCACATTCAAGATGTACACAACCCTTCTTTATTTGAAGGGAAAAGGGGAACTCTAAAATGCTTAGACAAGTACTGGCTGTTGACATTGCTTCTGTATGTTGTGTTTTGGTGACTGTGTCATTAACTAGGTCAATAGACTATGTTCTATCATTCAAATGCCGTATGTATCTCAGCTGTTGCAGTATTTAACTTTCTTACTTTTTTTACTGTTAAAGCTCTATTAACATGCATTGATGTATTTAACCTATGATTGTTGATACGATTTGGTACAAGTCATAACTAGGAGAAATGCACATTGGTCCCATGGATACAACTTTTATTGAGGAGAGAAGCTGCTTTTTGTAGTAAAGATACTTAAGTATGGGGTCAGACAATATTTATGTATTGCTTGGAGACTTGGTCAGTATGTATGCAGTGAACAGAAGCAGCGTAACTGCCTGCTGAACAGGTGATCTGAACAAACATCTTTTAACAGATTCCAATAAAATGATCAATTATGCAGAAATCCATGTGTATTGAGTTGATGTAGAATGTGATATCTGTTCTGCTAGAACTTTGTTCTTTTGTGTGATCCCTCTTATGATCAGATGGCCAATGAAAGCAAAGTATAAATGGAAACAGAATTGAGCTTCAGAGCACTTCAGTGCCACTGTGAGGCTCAGTGCCACCCTGCATCAGGCATGCTGGTGCTGCCTCCCCCAGGCAGCAAAGCTCACATCCTTCCATAAGTATTGCTGTGTGTCTCAGTTCCCAGCACCTCATGAGTACCTTCAGGGACAGTGCTGCTGAGGAAGCACCATCATGTCAGATCTTAAAGCTGTGTACTGTAGTCTGTATTAGGCAATACAGCATTTCATGAAGAGTCTAAAATATGTGCAGATTAAATTGGGGGAAGAACGAGCTGATGGTGAGCTAAACAGGAGCAGCTCTTGTGCCACAGGCTGAGGATATGTTTGCCTTGTCTTCTAGAATTGTTGCATTGTGGAAAGTACAGATATTGTGTCTATAAGGGTGATGCTGGGATTCTTTTTTCAAATAAGGATTTTATAGCTGCAAATATGTGGTCCAGCTGTGAAGGATGGCTGAATCTTGACAGTCAACAATATTTACAACAACGCAGTATTTACCTTAATCTTTAAAACTGTTCTAGATTAATGTGTCAGTTCAGCAGAAATACTATGTAAGAGAGGAGTGGGGGATGTGTTGTCTTTACTTCCAAATTGAGGCTCTGTTAACCTTGTTCCCTTGTGTTCAGTGGTATGTGTATGTGTGTATCCATCCATCTGAATGCCGGAGCACAACCCATGTTGGTTGTACAGAGTGTTGTTTCTAATTGAAGCTTATGTAGAACTGTGTTCATAAGCTCCTTGAAGGTTTCAGTAATAGTTGCTCGCACCAGTGACATGGTGGTCCATGGCAAGTCCATGATATGGTGATGGTGGTTGTATTTGCAATAGATAAGCCTATTGTTACAATGCTGGTTACACCTGCTTTATTTGCTGCTTGTGAGTATTAATAATGAATTTCTGGGCAGAGGGAAAGGATAATCTGACTTTCATAACTGGATCACAAATGAAGTATGAGTTGGCAGGAGCATTGTGTGGCAAAATGAAAAGCAATCTGAGATGCATAAATGGTCTGTTCCTATCTGTTCTGCAAGATCTGAGGGTAAGAAAACCTCAAACAGCTTATCTCATGTATTGATCAATGTGCAAGTCTTCTGAAAAACTGCATTTCTTGCAAATGACCCACCTAATCGGTTATGAAACTTTCCAGGATTACATAAAATGGCGTAAGAAAATACAGGCACCGTTCACTATATACCGTGATAAGCACGTACTTTATTTTGTTTCTGGCAATTAATAAGAAATAAGATGGTATGGTTTGTTTGTTTTTTTTTAAGAACTTAACAAATAAAAGGAGTAGAGTGAAAGTTCTCTAGCTCAAAAAATAAGGACCACCCAGTACAAGATTTAATTGTTCTCCCTATAACATCTCTGTGTTGAAGGGAAAAAAGGATGAAAAGAACTGCAAAGTATGTATCTGTTATGGTTCCTAGTCTGGATAAGTTATCAGTCTTATGGATTTCAGGGGATGTTTTATGCAACAAGGCTGTTCACTATCCTTATGGCAAATCTTTCTCTGAACAGAAAATCATGCTTCCTATAGACTTCGTATTAGATTCCCTAGATAGAAAATCCTCTTTAATTAAATTTATGAATACCAAACTATTTTTATAGCATCATGAACAAACTGATCAGTTTTAATATTCAAAATGTGTACTTAGGGTAGCCTTTAGTGTATTACCTCACATCTTAATTACAAAAATAATCCAGTTAGGGCTGTCTAATTGGATTATTTTTGTATTTTTGTAATTTAAATTACAAAAATTTTGTGGTTTTGTAATTTATTTTCTAATTGTGTCATGTCACATGATACTGAAAGACAGAAAAAATGCATAATAAATAGGGAGATCATTAATGTTAACAGGAAGGCACCAATGAGCTGACCCACAGACATGCATCAAGCATAGTTTAATTCAAAAGCTTTTTATATTAATAAGTCAGTCAAAATTGCTGTAAGCCTATAGTCATTAATTCTGCAGTCTTTTCCTGTTGCTCATCCATAGTGCTTCTTTGCCCACCGCAGTGGTGCAACAGGTGGGCTAATAACAAAAATTCTATTTTCCAGCATTTTGTGCAAGGTGATTAAAGTGGGTAATAGTAATTAGTTAGCGTTCCCAGGTTTAGGCAACTGGGAGAGGAGTGAATGTTGCTTCCCTGGTAGCAGCATCTTCTACAGGGGGAAAAACTAAATCTTAACAAAACCTGTCTGCTGTAGAAAAGATCTCACCATGGCATGGCAGTGTTTGATAGGGATTTATTACTCCTGCTGAAAAGTGTTTTCATTGGTACAGCATGCTACATTAGTGCAGCTGCTACCCTGGAAGTAGCCCAAATGTCCCTGCAAAACTTGGTGCATTCCTGTGTATGTACAAGCACTGTTGCTTATGGGCAGATCCCTTACCAGTTTTTCCTTAAGACACCTGACTTGGGTTACTTCTGTGCGTGTGCCACGTTGTGAGCGTTGAAGCGCCTGTTACAGGTGGTGGAGCTGGGTTCAGTGCATGCTGTGGGGTCTCATTAGCTGTTCAGCCCGCTCCACGCCTGCCTTCAACTCCACTGAGCACAGCAGAAGCTTAGTCACCTTGTCCACACACAGGTAGCTCCATTTAGGTGTTTTTTTGAGGCGAATCTAAAATATTTTTTCACGTGTCTTCAAATGTACAGTAGTCCTGAGGTTTTTGCATCTGCCACTTTTGAATAAGTACTTTGGTACTCTTGTACCTAAATATTCCTGTAATTAGCCCTACTCTAGGGGTTTGTTCTTGCTCTTTGATTCTTAAGGTATGTGGAAGTGCATCTCAAGCTCCTGTGTCATCCTCTGTGTTGACCTACACAGATGGTGTGCAGGATGTAATTGCTGTGCACTGCGAGGTGTTGCTGTTACACCAAGGACTCTCTTTATCTCCCCTGCTCCAGAGCCCTGCCAGGGTTCAGCAGTTAAGTGAGCAACATACGATTTCCTTTGCATAACCTCTGAAGCCTGCCCTTGGAACAGTGTTCAACACCTTCTTGCTTGCATGAGTAGGAATCTGTAAAGCTTCCAACACAGCTGATCAGAGGAATCTATGTTCTTCTTTCTTTTACTAAGCTCAATCCTAAGAAAGCTCTAAGAGAAGGTGATCCTGGTCTTTACATAGTCCCCCTTTATATGAAAAAGAAGTGAAATATCCAAAACTGAGGAGACAGTGTCTTTTAATAAAAATAGTCCAGCTTGTAAAAGGCTGGAATATTAAATAAGGACAAAACAGAGCCTGAGCTTATAGTTGGTAGTACAGGGGGCAGAAAAGTCTTCTAGCAGGTGGCTTGTCAGCACTGTAGCATGGCAATGCAAGGCAGTCCAGTGTCTGTCTTCTGAGGCTGATCTAGAAATGAACTCTGAAGTACCATTCACTGCTTAGCAAACACTGACACTAAAGAGTCTGACAAGCTGTCTAGCTCAATGTCAGAAAGACAGATAAGCATAAAATATGTGTAGATTTTTGATAGACGCTTTGTAGTTTTGGTGTTTGGGGCTTTTTTATGTTTGGGCTATGTTAACTTCGTGCAATATCATGTTCAAACAGGTGAAAAGAATCTATATTCTATAAAGTCAATGTGTAAGAGACATTTCTTACAGCTGAGGAGAGCTCCTGACTACTCCTACTACTTAGTGAAGAATATGTAAGGAAACTGTTGTGAAAATCCAACGGACAGAAAAATGCAATGAGAGGGTCACACAAGATTAGGGCCCAAAAAAACATAGGCTCTCCAGGTTGGTAGATGGCAAGCATTTAAGCTGGTGTACTGCATTTTAAAGCCACTGTATCATACAAAATTTTGGGAATTGCCTAGCTATGACAAGGGTTCAGACAGTTGAAATGTATCATGACTAAATTGATAAAAGACAATTCTGATGTCTGCTGTATTTGCTAACCTGTATTTAAAATAGGAGTATTGGAGTGTTATGGGTCTTATTTCTCAAGGCTGCAGCTTAAAGGAGCGTTTGAAGCGTATCACAGCAGTGATATTAAAAGCTCAATTCTGAAGTCAGAGAATCATAAAAGTCCCTTTGATATGAGATCAAGTGTTCCCAGTGTACTTGCAGGACGAGAGCATGGAAACTCTCACTTGCTGCAGCAGCTCTTTAAAAATAAAAAAAAAAGTTACACTAGTTACGTCTCTTCATTTGCTAGGTCTGTCTAGCTAATGAAGAGACATAAAAAGCCCATCGTAAGCTGTGAAGCAGTGACCAAAATGGCAATAGGAAGTTAGGAGACAGATTCAGCAAAGCAACAGAATGTGGAGTGTTTCAAAAATACACAGAAATGCATGAGTGTGAATCCTAATACAAATTCAGGATAGAGTAGGAGAATATAAGGGAGAAAGAACCTGTTATAATGTGTCCTTAAAGTTGAAATTGCACACATGAAAGAAAACTTAGTTGTGTGTCATAAAACAACTGCAGAAGGCAGCACAGTAAACCACAATGATGTCAGAGATCTATGGAGAGAAAGGTCTTGCATCAGTTATGGTTGGTGACATGGTCTTGCTTAGGAAAACAAACAGCAGATCAAGAGATCAGAAATGACTGAATGTGTAAGCTGGAGGTCAAAAGAAAACCCAAAACAACAAAAGCTGAACAAAGAACAGCTGCTGTTGTTCTGATTTTTAAATGTTTACTGTTTCTGTGAAATATGAAAACAGAGACACAAGTCATCAAAACAAATGTGTGGGTGCAGGGAATTTTAAAATCCAAGGGCAGTGCACATTACAAAATAGCAGTTTCCTGATTTTTACATTGCAATGGCATCTCAGTACAGAAGACGGAAAGAAAGCTGGGTGAGGGTGAATGAAAAAGCATCAGAAAAAGCTAAGTAGTGGAAAGAATATTGGAGCTGAGGAAAATTTGTCACTTCATTTTCTTTTTCTGTCAGCCTTCTAATTTGAATGATGCCTGTGTGGGGTTTTTTCAGAGGTTTTTGAGCCCTGGGGCTATGTTTGTAGACTATGGAAAGTTAAGTTTGGCTTAGAATGTAGTTAAAAGCAACTACACACTGGCATAATTTTCACAGTTGTTAACATGCCAAACTGGAAGTTTTGCTCTCCTGCATTCCACCAGTTGCTGCCCAAATGAATGATTATCGTTGTGGCATTCCCTTGTTCAACAAGTTTTTCTTGTTCTCCATACCTCAGGTGAACGCTGCTGTCCTGAAGACAGAGAGTTCATTTTGTCTTAAATCGCCCTCACCTAAGAACAATGCTGCAAACATGCAAATGGCTGTCCACGTGCAGTCCTTAAATGGAACATCCTCAAAGCATTTGGAGATCCTACCAGTCTGTCAGAGAGAACTGGGTCAACTACTACCAAGAGGGGAGTAAATAATCAGATGGCTGAATTGTTTGCAAAACTGGGAGCATCACATGATGCCTGGCAGCTTCATAGGCAGAGAACTAAAATTTTTATCACAGGATAAAAATAGGACTTTTGGGGGTGTTCCATTTCCAGACACTTCCTCTGAGATAAATTTAGTTGCCAGAATATTCCAATATTTAGTAGAATAAAAAGTAGGTGGCAATTTAGTAGAACTGAATATGTCTGTATTGATGGTGTGATTGGGCAGAATCTGCCAGGAACGTAACTGCGATATACATTTCAACTTTGCATCAGCAAATTGATCAATTATTGGCTGAACTAAGCAAAAATTGCATTCTAGAGCATTTGACTAGCAGGGACAGTAATACATCCCTACCTGACAGCCAAACATAACAGAAAACAAAACCCAAAGTAAAAGGAAGACTTGACTCAGATCTTCAGCTTAACAATTTGATGGGCAATCCTATATATACTACGAGAATAAAAGCATTATTGGTCTGGATGAAATTTGTAAAATATGAAGTAAAATACCCTGTTCCAGCTGAAAAAAACAAAAGTCTGAAGGCTCTCTATCCTGAGGCCTTGCAAATTTGGTACAAAACTTATGGCCCTTGCTAGCAATGCCTATGCTGTGTTATGGGGCTCTGTGGTTGCAAAGTCCATGCTGGTTTCTCCCAGTAACCTTGTTCTTCAGTTATTTGGAGGTGCTCTCCAGAAACGCTTGCTCCATCACCTTCCAGAGGACAGAGATGAGGGTGATGAGCCTGTAGTTCCCTGTGTCCTACTTGAAGACAGGAGTGGCATTCACTCTTTTCTACGGTTTAGGAACTTTTCCTGATCACCATAGTATTTCACAGATAATTGAGAGTGGCCTCCATGACATCAGCCAGCACTGTCAAGAGGTATGGATACATCCCATAAGGCCTCATGGCCTTTAATATGCCTTTTTTTTTTTAATTAAATGTTTCTTAACTTGATCTTCTTCCTCTTGCTCCAGACTTTCTCACATGTTTGAGAGCATGAGGTTCCTGAAGGCTGGCCTTATCAGTAAACACAAGTACCTCAGCTTTCCTGTTACCAGCTCCCCTGCCCCATTCAGCAGCAGGCCCACATTTTCCCTTGCCTTTCTTTTGCAGGTGATATACTTGTGGATGTCTTTGCTGCTCTTCACAATTCCTTACCAGGCTCAACTCCAGATGGGTTTTGCCTTTTCTAATCCTGCCCGTTTACTTGGACAGCATTTCTACATTCCTGGCAGTTCACCCGTCCTTGCTTCTACCTCTTGTAGAACACTTCCTTTTTCTGTTTGAGCTTTGTCAGTCTCCTTGCTCATGTGTGCAGCTGCCTCCTGCCTTTGACTGATTTCCTGCACATTGAGATGGATCATTCTAAAGCTGGAAGAGGTGATACTTGAAACTCAACTGACTCTTCTGGTCCCCTCTTCTTTCTATGGATGTGTTGCACAGGATTTCTCCAATAAGAGGCCACAACCTGCTCTCCTGAACTCCAGGTGTCGATCCTGCTATTTTCCATGTTTCCTTTTTGTGGGATCCACCACCATTTCATGGCCACTGCAGCAAAGGCTGCCTGTGACCTTCACATCCCTGATGAGTTCTTCCTTGGTGTATTCCTTGGTTTTAAGTGTGGGGTCCAGCAGAATGTTTTGCCCCCATTAGATCTGTGATCATATTTGTTAGCAACTGCTCACTCCAGTAGCCCCCAGACTGCTTGGGCTCTTTGGGGTTGACCTTCCAGCCAGTGTCATAGCAGGCCAGAGTTTTGTTAGAATGCATAAAGCCAGTATTTTAATTGATTTTATTAAAACAATCTGCTGCAGGTATTTGTTTCTGAATCATGCAGGGAAAAAAAAATTATTAATGAGATTTTCTTCTGAAATCTTAACAGCTCAGGTAATTTTATTTTGCGAAGTAGGCAACAACTTAAACTGAAAAGTAATCAAGACGGCAGCAGACAGATAAAAAAGAGAAACTGCTTACCTTACTGTGAATTCTGGGTATGTAAAATAAATATAACAGGAAGGAAGAACCACACTGCTTTTAAAGTGAGTGAGTTAAAAATTGAGCTAAAATCCACCTACATTAAAGATATATTGAATTAATCCTTTCTCAAGTGAAATCAAGAGAAATCGTTGCTTGTGCTTTTGAGGTATCTGGCAGCATTTTATTGATCTTTGACAGGTAAGGATTTTGTTCCTTGTTCTACCAGGCATGACTGGGTAACTGTAGGCAAGTTGCTCAAGATGAAGTTTTGAAACACAGTCACTTAATTTGGAAACCTCAGGATTCGGATTACAGTTTCAAAAGCCTGTGCCCATACAGGCTCCGAGTGCACATGCACTCTTTTGGCTTCAAACGGCTCTCAAAAGGCTCAGTACACATGAAAATCGAGAAAGGGAAGTCAGAACTGCACAACTCTGCACATTTGCTCTTGCTGCTCTTCTCCAGATTGTCGTGGCTGTAAGATAGTAATGAGGCTATTCACAAAGACATTGCTCAGTTAAACTAAGCTTTGTGGGTTATTCTGAAATAAGCACAGTAAATTCAAAATGAGAACAGCTGTTGCACATTCATGCAGTAACTTTACTGTGTAAATCTTTCTACTAACTTTTACTGTGTTTCTTTCAGCATCATCCTGTAGTTCCCAGGGAAGCAGTTTCACTTAATCACACCTTCCTGCCAGGGCAAAACGTGCTTGGCATCGTAACTAATCGAGTAAGGGAAAAATTTGATTTTGTAGGCTCTTGTTGTAGGCAGTTGGTCTTTGATGTTACTTCCCTTTGGGTTCGTTTCCAGTCACAAAACATCTGCTTTTCTTGTAATTGGGAAAAGCTGGGATAATGTAATTAGGCAAACATCCCCTATCTGGAGAATCTTCTTTCCGATGGGAGTTCAGTTGAAAAGAACCTCAGTGTTTCTTTTATCAAGAAGTGGTTCTTCGCTAATCTATTCAGCCTGAGTACGGCTGAGGCAGAGCTCTCGTCTTTTCTCTTAATGAATTATTTGTAAATAGGGCTCCTCCTTGTGGGTGATGTCCGTAGCACAGGGCTGGGCAGAGGCAGGCCGGTCCTGCAGCCGCCTGGGGTTAGGCGCAGCAAATCATTAACGATGAATATGCAAAAAGCCTTTCAGTCGTGTGCCGGCACCTCACACCGCAGGTGCATGCGCAAGCCCGAGGGGTGGTTGATGGTTACGAGCTCTGGAGGTGTTTTTGTAGAGCCAGGCCAAGGCGGTGCAAAGGAAGATGCTCTCCGGAGGAGCCCAGCCAGCCTTTTATTCACAGCAGCAGCGGCTTATGTCTCAATGGCTGCAAGGCACTATGGCTGACACCAGCAAGTTCACCCACCGCTCTTCAATTATGTAAAATTAATTTGACATTAACTGGAGCTGCTGCTGCCAACAGCAATAGGCTTGGCAAGGGCTAGGGCTCTGAGAAGAAACACTTTCCTTTGTCCTGAATTAATGCAAAATGGCCCTGACCCAATCTGCCTGCAGTTTTATTTCATGGTGATTTTTTCAGTCAAATATTCTCTTAGTAAAGTTGGAATAATGTGCTGCATTTTCAACCTTAAAATATCATATCTGAAGATTATGTGGAAATGAAGGATCCTGTTGAAGTTGTAACTGTCCATTCAAGTTTGAAAGATTCAAATTTTATCTTAATAGTATTTATAGATAGCTCTTACATGCAATTTTTCTTTGATGTTCTATATTATATATATTTCCAATAACAAAATGTGTTCTCCATCTAATTATGAAAAGTCAAAATAAGATTAGGTCCACCTGAAATAAAACCTGAGATTTTCTCAATATAATCCTTTTGAATTTTCATTAATTTAAAATTGGTTATTTGTGAAAGGAAAACTCTTAAAAGGAAACTGACACATTCTTTACAAAAATTATGAAAAAAATCTCCCATTCTTTTATGTTAACTGCTTTTTTTGTGGTGTCTTTAGGAAGCATTGCTTCTCTTTGTACTTAGCATTGAGATTACCTGGACAGGAAAAGTAGTGGAGGATGGATCTGGTCCTGATGGGGTGGCAAATGCTTTAGTAAATGGCAAGCATAACATCCACACTCACTTGGAAAAGGGGGGGGGAAAAAGCAGTCATGCAATTTCATTTCACTTTAGTACTGTTCTCTTTTCACTTTTAAGCTAGAAGGAGAAGAGGAAGCAAAATTCTATGTCTGTGCATTGTCTTTATTCTCTAGCAAACATGTTTATCAGGGATTTGTTACAAAACTTCTATGAAAGCAATATGCAGGTGATTAAACAAGATCCAGTGCAGGGAATAGCCTCCACAGTCCTCCTTTGGGTTGCTCTTGGTCAGATTTTCACTCTAGACAAGACACAAGCAGTGACATTTCTGTGTCTTTCAAAGGACCGCTGTGACCGGATGCGCATCTGTGCCTGAAGTGTGAGCAGTCACAGGCGCTGGCACTGGCCTGCAGGCTCCACCACTGCAGCTTTGTCTGTACCTTTGCCAGCTGCTATGAGCTTGCTTGGCAGCAGGAACATAATCCAGGGACTTCTCATGTCCCTTTCCTCGTACTGTAGCTTCACCCTACTGAGTCCTGAAGTGCCACCAGAGGAACCAGAGGAGTCGCCAAACCAGTAATTTGGATTTCCCATGGGATATAACTCCATGGGTCCTTGGGACATGAAGATGAGCACAGTGCTGTTGTGATTTTCTATTTTGATTAGAGTTACAACAGTAGAAATATACTATGAAAATAATAACTGAAAAACCTATCTAAGTGATCTGACTGAATCATTATCTACTATGCATGCTACTGAGTGCAGGAAAAAAATCCTATACAGATAGGTGAAGCTTTTTCTGTACAGGTATTTAAGAAATAAGCCAATTTATTCACTCTTTGGAATATGGAAAGAGTATATTCAACAGCCATGAAAGGAACTAAAAGTAAGAACTACTTTTAAGTAAAAACTTAAAAAGTAAAGTAAATAAAACTTAGTAAAGTAAGAACTACTAAGGAAGAAATAAAAGGGTTTCTTACAATCAACCTTACCAGTACCAAACAACCTTACAATCAAGGGTTTCTTACAGTCAACAGTCTTGTCAAGAAGGAATGAATCAGTTATTATCTTTGTGTCTATGTCATTGTCACAGAGATAATGATATTACAAACAGCTGAAGTACTTGCAGGATTTTATAAATGCATTTAGAAATCAGAATGACTTCCATACCTTTAAAGGTGAAAGCTATTTTGAGCATCCTGGGAAGTACATTGTTTTAGTGACAAGTTATTTTTGACTGCAAAGAATGGATTTCCTGTAACTTTCTCAAAACACTACTATGTTGGCTTTGGAGGTGGTATAGAAGATAGAGGATAATGGAATGTGAGAAGAATGGTTTATTAAATATATAAATATGATGTGTGGATTTATTGGCAGTTGTATTCCTCGTTCAGTTGATAATCCAAACAAGCCTTTCCTGCAGAATCTAATGTCACTGTATTGTAATTAATGTAAATTTATCTTCCTGAAAGACTGGCAGAAAGACACCTTTTAAAATTCAATATGCATACTGTTCCTCGAAGGAAGAATAAATTAGCTTGAACAGTTTAAGGAGAACTAACAAGATAAAGAATTAAAAAATACTTGAAGTGAAAGAACTGATTTAGGAGAGAAATTGGTATTTGAGTGGCTAAACATGAAATTAAAATCTGCCTGCCTATCTTACCATGTAGATGATGAACAGCCACTTTCATGGCAAGGTGGTTTTTTTCTTTAGGTTTTGTCCCTATGATTAGTCCTATATTTTATGAGAACTTGATCCTGACATTTATGATATATTAATTCTATCATTGTCCCATACACAACAGAACTGTTAGTGCTAAAATTTATCTGAGCTTCCTTCTGTAACCCAGCTCTCAGCCTAGAAAGAAATATTACCCTGTGGTAGAAGCTGACTTTGGAAAGGGAATTTATTGAGATGATTATAACTGGCTAGATCCTCTGGTAAATCACATTATCCTAGTGTTTTGCACTAAATGGACTTCTGGCCTGAGCTATTTAAAAATTATGTTGCTAAATATGGTTAGCAAAACTCAGTCCTCCTGTTGGTACCTTATGGGAATCCGGTTCACCTGTAAGAAAACCAAATAATTTGTTTGATGTACTGATAGGGACTAAATGTAAGGTCAGAGAGGTACAACTGAGTAAGAAGCACTTTGTTTTCATGTTGTATCTGTGAACCTTCTGGACATTCCTAAACTTGGCCTCTCGATGGCAACAAAACACCCCCATCATTTGCTGAAACAGAAGTTGCATGATGTTTGCATGATGCCCAATGTGCTGCCCTCCAGGTCCTCGGCTCCTGGAAGGAAGGGGCTGAGCTGCTGAAGTCAGGGGGCAGTTGTAGCATTCACATTCTGCTTTGAATCTTGGAAAAGTGTCTGCGATGTTTGAATTTACTCCCTATGACTCCATGCTGGAAAGCACCATCTGAAGAGCATTCTGCTTGCTGTTTCCTACATCTGTCATAATGCTTGTTGCAAGCCTGAGTGTGGATGTGACCTGGCTGGCATAAGCCAAATGACTCATGAGTCAAGAATGCCTCTCTCCAGATTCAGCTCAGCTTTACAGATTGAGATTGTTTGGCCTTTGCTTTTCAGCTGACATCAAAGAGTGCAAAAATAGTTGGGGTTTTGTCTCCAGGCATTTTCCTTGGTTTAAACTGGAATTCTCGGATATTTCCATTTCACAGAGCAGCAAAGAGTGTACTTTTTGCCCAGCTTTTCCTTACACAGCACACATTGAGCAGCCATGTCCTTCTCAAGTCCCACCTTCCATGATTTGGCCTTTACTCTCATTACTTAAATGGATGATCTTTAAAAGATGAACTCTTTGTCATGTTTAGAAGCATCATTTTAGAGGGAATTATTGGAAACCTTGCTATCCAGTGTTGAATGTAAATATGGCCATTTTGCAAAGACACAAGGACCAAGGCTTGTGCCCTTAATGGGTGGGGCCTTAATTTTGTTCTCATCTTCTACCTGGTAGCAGTTTAGACATGCAGCAGATTTTACAAGGGGCTGGCAGGTCTGATAGCTCTGGTTAGTTCTTCCATCCTTCTTGGCACATGACAAGTTCAAAACAAATTCTAAAATAATTTTTCATTTATGGTAGGGAGATCCTAATAAATATAGCAGCCAGGATGTTTTCTTTATCTATAGTTGAAGCAGTTCCAAGGGACAAAAGATGTAGTGAAACAAAATAAAATAAAGAATTAAAGAATAGCATAATCTATGACAAAAAGTAAAGGCAGGAGAAGGATGCAAGGTATGCCAAAATGAAAATTGCAAGCTTTGAAGTAGGAAATTTGTTTCAAACAGGCCATTTTTATACCTCAAAAAACCCCATTTGCTTGGTACAATAATATACCTGAGAGTCCTTTGGTGTGGCACCAATATGGCCTTAATAATTTTAAATTATCACTCATACAGGCAAGAGGCCTCTCAAGAATTCTTCTGGTTTTAGCTATACATTTCTAACTATAGAAGCTATAGTTAACTATAGTTTCTATTGTTAAGTATCGTTTAACTATACATTTTTAACTATATATTTGAAATAAATGTTGTATTGCAGTCACATCAGTCTGCTGAAACTACTGTTAGCCTTCCTTGGTGTGCCACAACTTGGCTCAAACCTGAGTAAGAGAAGTCAGTTCACCAGTGTAGACTGGGTATTATTTTGATACTTAAACATTATTAATTGTTACTGAAGTGGATGTCTGCAGATGCTGTTAGTGAGGATTCTCTCATTATTTAATAACCAGGGATATTTTCTTATTATTATTTCAAGCATCATTTGTTTACAGAAGTTTAAGGATAATAGTATTAAAATGTAAAAAGGCTAATAGAAGGATTGGCCTATTCCAGTGTGTTGACATTGTGTGTTGGCATTTTCTGAAGCCTTGTATTGTACTGAATTTCATTAATTTACAATAAATCACATTTTAGTGAATTGGGCCCATCCTTCCAACAGAATCTGTAATGGCTTGTTTTAAAGAGTCAGAATGAATCCTTTCTCACATTTCTCACATCTTTCTCACAGAGCTACTGCCCCACAGGCTCTCAGCACCACACAGGAGTACTGAGCAGGCTCTCCACAATCCTGGGAGTACTCTGGGCTTTAGATCATTTTCACAGTGCTCTTGTCACGTCCCCTGACAGCATCTGAAAGCTGTGCTGGGTAGGGTCAAAGGAACAGCCCTTGTCTGCCACACTCAGTAAAACTCTCACCTGCAGATTTCTCCTGGGACTCACCTCATCTCCTCAGTTCTTGGAGATCAGTGTTCTTCATTCCTGTGTGAAGAGCTGTTTCATAGAAAAGTGCCAAAAAATTAGGGGATCCAACATTTACTGGAATAAGTTTTACTTATTCATATCCTAATGGGCATGTGGGCATATGATTCATAGAATCACAGAACAGTCCAGTATGGAAGGCACCTCTGAAGATTGCCTAGTCCAGCCTTTTATGGGAAAGGGAGTGTTGTATCACATCTTCAAAACCTCCAGTTACAGGGACTCTACCACAACCCCAGGAACATAGTTCAGTGAATGATTATTCTCACTGGAAAAAAATTCTTTATCCTCAGGTGAAACCTAATGGGCATGCCCAAGTGTGCATTTGGCAGTCACTGTGCCTGCCTGGGTCAGCAGTGCATGAGCAGTGAGGTGCAGTGGGTGACACACCTGTCCTGTCAGCCACAGTAGGGTGGGAGTCCTGCCCAGTCACCAACATATCTTGGAAAAAGCTGCCTACCCAGTCATTTTGGCAGAGATCATACCTGGGTTTGTTATCTAAACAGGCTAAAGTCATCAGCAGAACTGTTAACCTCAAGTCCTTCTGGCAACGTCTCATAGTAAGAGGCACAATGTGACAGTGGTAGAGTTGCTCAGAAGTTGACCAGCATAATGATTTTTCACTAGAAATTACTAATTTATCAAACAGTATTGTAAAAACAACAATTTCAATAAATTTAAAACCTCTTTTAAAATGCCTAGAGGTTGTTCAATTATCCTACTGCAACTTTTCAGTTAGATCTTTTTAAAAACTCATTTTAAAATTTAAATTAAGTTACAGTAAAATTAAAGCTAAATTGAAACAAATATTTTGATTAACAAAAGGAAAAATTACAGGTCCAATCTATAGTTACTCCTTTGCAGGCTTTCATTGTTTAAGCATACTTGAGATAATTATATATTTTCCACTGATATAGCTGATAAGATCTTGACTCATGGGTGAAGGCAGTGATAAAATGCCTGGCATTTTGATGGTGTGACCATAATTTTATGGTCTCTAAATAAAATGTTTTCCTACAGCTTTTAAAGCATAAAGATGTCTTTATATGCCTGTATAGTTACACAAAGAAGTCAAGTTCTCTCAGTTCCTCTGAGATGTTTCTTGTTTTGTCAGTGCAATGGGATAAATAAGTTTGAGATAATTCTTGCCCTGCCATGACAAGATGACAGCAGCTCTTCCAAGCCACAATATGATGCTTTGGTGCAGCTATTTGCTCAGGAATCTGGGTTTGTTCTGGTACTTTCACATTTTTAACTCTTTGGCTGCATGGTTAGATGTTCCTCATTTCCCCTCCCATTATCAGACTCTCAGTTACCCTCCTCTGGTCTAGAAATGGATGACAAATCTCCCCAATCCTTAGAACTACTCATGTTTCTCTCAATTTCCCTTCTCCAACCCTCGGCTTTTGTCCACCAGAACCTGAAATTGCATTCTGTCAGAGGTACCCAGGTATGCAAATCTGTATGTAAGGATGAACAAAGCTGGCAGCATTGTGGGTTCATGTATCAACAATGTAGAGCTGCTGGTTACCTTCCTCCTGTTCATTGCAGATGGCAGTCAAATTATACTCCGTGCTTATTTGGCAATAAGTGATACTGAAAAGTCATGGCAGTAGTGTGAATTCCTTCTTGACAGTAAAAAGTGGAATATTGCACCCATTGTTAGAAAGGGGAGAAAGGAGGGCTCTGGGGACTATGGACCTGTCACCTCTGTGCCTGGAAATATCACAAAACAGATCCTCCTAGAAGCTGTGCTAAGGCACGTGGAGGACAGGGAGGTGATTTGGGACAACCAGCACAGCTTCTCCATGTGTAAGTCCTTCTTGACCAGAATAGTGGCCTTCTATGATGGGTTGACTACATCAGTGGATAAGGGAATGGCTATGGATGTCACCTGTCTGGATTTGTGTAAGATATTGGACATGATCCCCCACAACATCCTTCTCTCTAAATTGGAGAGAAATGGATTCAATGGGTGGACCGTTAGGTGGATGAGGGATTAATTGTATGGTCACATCCACAGGGCAGTGATCAATGGGTCAGTGTTCCAACAGAGATCAGTGACAAGTGGTGTCCTTCAAGAGTCCATGTTGGGAACAGTGTATTTAATGTCTTCATTAGTGATAAAGACGGTGGGATCAGTGTGCCCTCAGCAAGTTTGTCACTAGCACCAAGCTGAGTGGTGTAACTGACACATGAAGGATGGGATACCATCCAGAGGGATCTGGAGAAGCTCAGGAAGTGGGCCCATGAGAATCTCATAATGGTCAACAAGTAAAGTGCAAGGTACTGCACCTGAGTTGGAGCAACCCTCAGTACCAATAGTCTGGAGAGAAAGAGATTGCAAGCAGCCCTGCCAAGAAGGACTTGAGGGTGCTGGTGGATGAAAAACTGGACATGACCTGGCAATGAGGCTCAGAAAGCCAACTGTGTCCTGGGCTGCATCAAAAGGTGTGTGCAGCAGGGTGAGGGGGGGGGGGTTCTGCCCCTCTATTCTGTCTTGGTGAGATCTCACCTGCACTGCTGCATCCAGCTCTGGGGTCCCAGCACAAGGAAGATGTGGACCTGTTGGAGCAGGTCCACAGGAGTGTCACACACATGATTAGAGGGGCTGCCCACTATTTGTGGAGTATGATAATTCACTTGCATTTGCATAGCAGCAAGGCTTTTAGGTCCCCTTTCTGGACAGCCCTTGGCTCCCATGTTGGCATCTGTCCCCCCAAGTCCAGAATAAGCTGGATGCAGCCATCACAGCTCCCACTGGTGATTATGGCTTAAGCATGGGTGCAGAGAGGGGTGGAGGAATGTGCTGCTACACTGTCCAAGGTCTGTCTACAGCATTAAAGGTTGACTTTGACTGGGTTTTTTGGAAACAGAGGCTGCATTCCTTTTGGAAGTTTAGCAGACCCCGGAAGCAGACCTTAGAAAGAAACCAGTGGGATTTGCAGTGTTGATTTTTACAGCTGGAAGGAGCAAAATAATGAAGGAACTTAATTGCAGCTTATCTACTTAGGTACAGTTTCTCCAACAAGCTGCAGACTCCAGTTATAACAGGATGCTACAGGCTTGGTTGTCATTCAAAACAGGAAATGAAAAAAAACCCAAAAACTAATAAAGTATCATAAAGTTCCTATAGTGCAGCCCAAAAAGATCTGAGATAATCTACCACTGTCTTATGATATGGATTTAGGCCCTTCCCCTTTTAAATGAAGCTCAGCAATTTGAGCAACTGTTCAAAGTGACCTTCAGAATATTTAATTATTCTGAAATTAACTTCAGAATGTTGAAGTGACCTTCTTCAATATTCTTCTATTGAACAATAGGCACCTTCTTGGTGCCTACAAAAATTATTTTGCCAGGGAAATAATTATTTTTTCCCCTGTCTTTCACCACTATCTTGTTTTTGGACTTCCTCCTGTAGCATGCCTGCCAGTTTGGAGTTGCGATCATGGAGTGGGCAAGGGAACTGGGGTTGTTGAGTCTGGAGAAAACTGAAGGGAGGTTGTAGACAGGTGAGGTTGGTCTCTTCTCCCACGTAACAAGTGGCAAACAGCCTCAAGTTGTACCTGGGGAGAATTTGATTAGATATTAGCAAAAAATTATTCACTGAAAGGGTTGTTAGGCACTGCAACAGGCTGCTTGGGGAAGTGATGGCATCACCACCCCTGCAAGTATTCAAGAACATGTGTAGACATGGTGCTTAGAGAAATGATGTCCTGGTGGGCCTGGCGGTTAGACATGATGGTCTTACAGGTCTTTTCCAACCTTAGCGCTTTTGTGGTCCTACGATTCCATGCCAGGAGAGGCAAAAGCCGCGAGCCGCGTCCTTCGCCTCGAGGAGAGCTCAGCCGGGGCAGGGGAACGAGCAGCCAGGCAGGGGGCAGCATCCGATCATCCAGGGCCCCGCTCCTGGCCCGCTCCGGCCCCGCTCCGGCCCCGCTCCTGCCCCGGCTCCGGCCCCGCTCCGGCCCCGCTCCGGCCCCGGTCCCGCTCCTGCCCCGGCTCCGGCCCCGCTCCTGCCCCGCTCCTGCCCCGCTCCTGCCCCTCTCCGGTCCCGCTCTGGTCCCGCTCTGGCCCCACTGTGGCCGGAGTGGCTGCAGCCGCTCGGGAAGTGTGGCCGCACAGGGAAAGAAG
>WAAG01059251.1:97184-111669 GCA_013390105.1 Tichodroma muraria | reverse complement strand
CGCTCCTGCTCCGCTCCTGCCCTGCTCCTGCCCCGCTCCTGCCCCACTCCGGCCCCGCTCCCGCCCCGCTCCGGTCCCGCTCCTGCCCCGCTCCTGCCCCGGCTCCGGCCCCGCTCCTGCCCCGCTCCTGCCCCGCTCCTGCCCCTCTCCGGTCCCGCTCTGGTCCCGCTCTGGCCCCACTGTGGCCGGAGTGGCTGCAGCCGCTCGGGAAGTGTGGCCGCACAGGGAAAGAAGTTTTGAGTCTCTTTGATGCGTTGCTGCAGATTCTGTGAGAGCGGTGGATCAAAGTAGCAGCAGCCTCGCTGGTGAAGTTATTTATACAGATATCAGAGCGTTCTGCAGTGGGAAACCTACTGCACATCACTGGTGTAGCATTCGTGGCTGGAGAACTGGATGCTAAGAAGAGTAGTGGGGACTGTAAATGGGATGTCTGACTGTGGACTTCTGTAGTATCTTGTTTTATCTGGAGTGCTGATTTCAGCTGAAACAGATCAAAAAGTGACAACTGGTCCAGTTTACTGCTAATCCAAGAGTTACTACTTCTTATATATGTATGTTTAGGCCCTTTTTTTTCCTTAGTGATGTGTTTGTTTAAGTAGTGACACAAAAAGCTGCAGGTTGTGGTGACAATTTGAATTGCAGAACACCTATGAAGTTATTTTCTTCCACAGCTAACACCGGAAGCCACATCTTAGGGTATGAATTTTAAAATTAATAGAATCAGTTCCTGAGCCTCCTATACAGGAAACAATACAAAAGAGAACAGTGACAGCTCCTTTTTAGACCATGAGTATGTAAAAATGAACACCTAAAGGTCAGTATCACCTGTCCTAGGAACCTTTCTGGAGTTAGGCCTGTGCAAACCAATTAATGCCTGTCATATGTAGCTTGTTCTTTCTTTCATCTTATTCCTATGAAAACCATGTGAGCAGTGAAATCTTGTGAGATGTCTGATCCTTGAGAATGTCAGGCTTTGATTGCCTCCATTCACCAGACATGGCACTCTCTGTCACTGGGCATGTTCAGCTCTAAAACTCCAGCTGTCTTTACTGGAGAGTTACAGGTGCTGGGTATGTCTTCTGCAGCCTGCTTACCAGGGTGAAGTTAAAGGCTAGCTCTGCAAAAATGCAGATACATGCATCTTACTGGCAGAGGGACCATGGCACATCCAAGCACTTGTTGGTGACTCAATCTTGAGCCCAGCCAGGTGAGCTCTCCACTGGACCTCACCAGCCCCTGGGGCTTTGGATTCATCTTTATCATCTGACTGCCAGGCATCAAGAAACTTTTCTGCCTGCAGCATTAAAGCATTTGCCTTCCGCAGAGTGGTCTGCATTGTGCCAAAACAAAGAGGGATCAGCTGCAGTCTCCTTCTTTGTGTGGTGTGGTTCTGGATTGCACCATAGAGACTTTCAGAAGGAGATACAGGGGATTCCCAGGAAGCCAGGATAGGCTGCTAGGCTGGCTTTGATGAGCTTGCAGCGAGATAGTGCTGGTGCCCTCCAGCAGTTTGTTAAGATGACAGCCTTGTGCCCACTAGTCCTCCTCCCTGCATTAGCACACTGAGATTCATAATGCAGTATACAATTGCTGCCCAGCTGATTCCTCAGCCAGGGCTGAACAGCAGATACCATCCCTCCCACAGCCCACTGGAGTGCAGGGGAGGTTTGTCATTCCTTAGAATTGGAACAAGATTTGTCCTTGAGGGCTATATTCAGAAATTAATTCAGACAGACTGGATGTTTCTAGTCCAAAAATAATTTTACTTTTCCTAGATATTTCCCTTGAGCTGTTATGCTGCCTGCTGATATAGTCTCAGTCCAGGTCAGCAGGTACAGGGCTTCCCTCACAGTCAGGTCAGATTAGAGGAAATAGCCAGAGTGCTGCAGAGTTCCCTGGGAAGACACAGAGGATACATCTTTTTGGCAAAGTAGATGACATCAAAAAGCACTGTCAGGGCTACCACCTTCTTCTCACTGCTGCAGAACTGTTTCTGCCTCATATCTGTGACTTCTTAATTTAAACTACAGTCATAATCTCACAAGAGGGAGCCACAGTGTTCCTTCATCTTCACCAAATGTCCTTACCCAAAACCAGTGCACTTAGTCTCTAAGTCTTCTCAGTCCCTTTCTCTCTGAGTCCTGCATCTCTCCCATAGGACTCTGAAATGGCATGCAGTTTTTACAGAAGGGCTTATGTTCGTGTCTCTTCTTCCCTCCCCTGCTTTAGCAGTTATTGCAGGTATTTTGAGCTCTGGTCTCTTGCTTTCTTAAGGAGTACTCATCGCTAGTCAAAGAGGCAAAAAGCAGGTGCCACTTTGAAAGAAAACAGTGAATCTTGCTCCATTCCTTGAAAGAAGTGAGGTAGGTACCTTTTTTCTGAAGAATTCCTGGCTCTGGTTCCTGCAGGAGTGCAAGCACCCACCGAGGAGTGCAGTCCTGAATTAATCCCCTCAGATCCTCAGAGTTCCAGCTTCCTTCCTCCACCTTGTTTTTTATTTTAAAAAAAAAGTTAGATGTCCATACACTTCATGAGATGGGGTCATATACGTTGAAAGAAGTAGTCAGAAACCCCCCACTCAGAGATGCCTCACCCCATCCCATGGGGTGTACAGACATCCATCCATTTTGTAACAGGGAATGCTGTGCTCTACTCAACAAGTTCAGTGCTGCCTTAATGCTTTACTGGTTTCCTGGGGATAGGGGTGTTTGTGTTTAATTTTTTCCACAGGCTGTCTATTTTAAACTGTTGGGTTTAGATCCAGTCTACAGCTGTTCTAAACATCTTACCATGGTAAGCCAAATGAAGCCAAAGTGTTTGTACCAGGAAGGCAATGACTCGCCTTCTCTAGCCTGATGGCCCATCTCTGTCCAACTTTTTAGTGCCCTCCAGTTAGTCCATCTTAGTGTTCAAATAAGAGAAAAATGCATTGCATTAAAAAGAAATATCTCTTTCAGTCCTCTTTTTTGCATAAATTTGGAAATATGCATGCTAGCACTTGCAGAGAGCAGGTGGAGTGGGGTCCTAAGTATTGTTCTGAGTTACTCAGGGTTTGTATGGTTTTTGTACATTAGATGCTTTTGTGTTCCAGTAATGGACACATGTTGAAACTCAAATTGAATTTTTTTCCAATGAGTTAACATGCTACGGTATTTACAGGTGCTGTAAGGATTTGTGAGATCAAATACTTTTATGATTCTCTACAAAGTTGATTCGATTCAAACAGCTTACTCTTCATGATTAGGATCTTGAACTTCAACTGCATGTGCTTCATTTTTTCACATATGGGCCAGACGGACAAAATTCATAAATACACAGAATCATCCTAGAAAACTGCAAGCGTGTTTGTTTTCACAATCAATTTTAATTAGGACAAGACCACTGTGAATCATTTAAAAGGTTCTTGGGACCCATTCTAATGACATCCTTTTGTCTGCTTTTTTTCATGCAAACTTTAGCTGGCATGCTCACGGAAAAGATAATTAACAATATACAGATATACTCCTCAGAAATAAAACTTGTATTTGCTTCTTATTAAAGCAAACAAACAAACAAACAAATATACACGACTATTATTGAGGCATGACAATTTCCCAGCTAATAGATATGTAAGTGAGCAGCTGAAGTGAAATGTTTGATCTCTCTCTTTACAAGTTCTTACTCAGACGTGACATGGGGGTTTAGACAAAAAAAGACATGGAGGGTTCTTCCCTTGCTTTGAAAGTGCCTGCTAGAAGACTGTCACTTCCCACCTGCAGCTGATAAAATTGAAGTAATGAGCCCAAGTTAGCTCTGGGGGATCTCCATTTCTCCATTGCTGCCCCATGCCTGTCTGCCCAGAGAAATGTCATCAGTCATTGCCTGACATGGTCCAGCCACGTTCCTGAAGTGGTCACACACATAATACACAGTGATGCTGTGCAGACAAAGCAAAGATCTATGTCAGTGTGAGTTGAAAGTCTTTAGAAGTCACAGACTGCCTTCACCATGTTCTCTGGTACGGCTGTTCACCTGTGCAGTGGAGTGAGCTGCCAGATTATCTTTTGCTTCAATCCTTATATGAATGTTTTATTGTCAGCCTAAGGATTAATGTATGGCTTTTCTTGATCACCTTTAAGAGAATTTACACTTTTTCCTAAGCATGTATCAGAAGATGTTCCCAAGAAAGCAGTCCTGTGTCCTTCTACCTTGAGCTCTTGATTTTTATTGATCAGTGCAACAGTCTCCAGAATAATTCCTTGATACCATGATTGTTGTATCTTTCCCAGTTCATTTACAAATTGGACTATTACCGTGGCAAAAGTTAAACTCTTCATTGTAAATTGCTTCACCAGCGCATCAGTTTTATTTTTCTCAATTAATCTTGTGTGCAGGACTATCTGGGTGGCTCTCCTTCCTTGGTTGCTGCTGACACATTGTACTGTTTTGCAAACTAACTCCTGTCATTAATTCTTCCTGGGTCTTGCTTTGGGGATTTTTTTGCCAGCATGACTTGCTAGAGTGCAGACAGTGCCAAAGTCTGCAAAGATTTCCATGTGGCTGAAGGATATCTGCAGGGAGGAGGAGGAGACATTAGAGAAGTCACCTTTCATTAGTGTGAACGTCTTGAGTGCAACATACAGAAAAAAGTGCAGTAAGTGGCAGCTTCTATAATTTCTGAGTTTTCTGCAAGGATGAGCCTTTTGTCAAGGAGTCAAAGTGAGTTTCATGCAAATGTATAGAAATGCTTAACTCTTGGGGTGCTAGAAATATTCTGTTAGATGCACTAAAATCTTTCTCTTCTGAAGCTTTATATTTCAATAGGTGACCCCCTGTGTTGCATACATATATGCCACACATCCAATACATCAGCCCTTATCTCCGGGCCTTTGAAGGGAGCTTGTGATGAGTGCATGTACTCTGTGGTGCAAGTTGATCATCTGTGCAGAGTGGATCCTTTAAACTCGTTGTCAGCTGTATAAGAGCCTTGGTTGGATGGGTGGGAGTCCTCCTCCTAATTCCACTGAAGTCAGAGGAAGGGCTCCTGTTAACTCTAACAGGCCTTGGATCAGTGCCTGTGGGAAGCTATTTTATAAATCCCAGCTTGCCTTGAGCAGTGTTCAGTTCTTATAATTTACTAGGACATGTTTTGATACAAAGCCATTCTTTACTTCATTTCTTCTAGGATTGCTTGGAGTAATTAAGTCATCCTGTTGAGCTAAAATCTGGGGTCTTGGAGGTG
Source organism: Tichodroma muraria (assembly GCA_013390105.1). Lineage (NCBI taxonomy): Eukaryota > Metazoa > Chordata > Aves > Passeriformes > Sittidae > Tichodroma > Tichodroma muraria. Next base: position 106,448 of record WAAG01059251.1, on the reverse strand, counting down.
AGGAGAAAAAAGTGGTGGTAGGGCCAGTATTTTCTTTGATGCAGTCCTGTTTATTTGTGAAGAATGTAAATAGCTCTTTTTTTCCCCAGAGCTCAGCTGGGATCACGAAGGTTACAACTCTTTTGCTTCTAGCACTGAAACCTCCTTGCAAAATCATCTTTCCATCTTTCAACAAATGCACTCTCATGCCTGTCCACAATGCAGTTATTGTATGACCATGCAGCACTCTCTTGTGCAGCCTGCTTGCTTTTTTTTTCCATTATAAATTAGATCCTCACTCACTGTTCCTCCTATGAGAGACTATTTCCCTCCTTACCCCTGTTTGGATCCCATTTAGGCTGGATATTTATATTTTTATGCATTTTTATATTTTATACATTTATATTTACAGTGCAAGCTTCTGGAGTTAGTGACCATTTTTTATTCCATGCTTATACGTTGTTGGTCTCTTGGTCCACCTTAAAGATAACAATAATAACAAAAATGAAAACATGGTGTTTTCAGTTTCTTGCTACTCTGCCCAGCACTCCCTCCACCCAGTACTGCGCTGGTAACCCTGTCTAAGGTAGGTTTCCAGCTGCAAAAGAGCTTATAGGATGACTGTTTCCAGCCCCATGTATCCCAAAGGAGTAAACTGAAAGGTGCTGAAGGGGTAAGGAAAGCGGAAAACAGAAAGGGAATTGCCTTAAAACAGTGTATCTGGCCATTTCTTTCCCAGCTGAAACTCACAAAAGACTGAGACACCGGATTTAGGTCTGGGGACAGAAATTCAAGATTCCTAGGAGGCCAGAGGAAAAGGCCACAACCAGCATCTGCAGAGGGTTCCCAGTGCACGTGGGCAGCTTGTTTTCAACGGATGACTGGTGTCTGAGAAGGATTGAGGTATTAACATGAGTATGTGAAAACAAATAACTTGTCAAGCCTCCTGCTGACAGGATTTCCTATCTTAAAGCTTTGTAAGTGAGGGGGAAAGATTTTCTGGAAACAAATTATTTTCCTTGAAGAATCAGTTGGTATAAATGAAATTATTCACTGTGTTTCCATCCAATTTGGACCCATTGCTGTTGCTTATCCTGCTTTAGCAGGGGATTGATTTGTGAATGTGCAGTGTTTACAGAGAGGAACGTGAGCCGGGTACATCCAGAGAGTTTCAGTCTGTCTGTAGTTTCTCTAAAAGGAAGATTATATGCAAGCATTTGTAATGTAGCCTGGGTGCCAACCCAATTCTGGGGGCCTGCTGTGTTCATTATAATGGCACATTGCACTCCTTGCTGCTGGGAGATCATTTTATCTTAGCATTTGAAGTATAAACTGAAGTCAAAGTAAAAACCAGCTTTTTTATTGCTGTTGGGAAGGTGACAATGTACCCTGCTGAAAGAGTGCTGGGGCACAGCAGAGGGCATCCTTCAACAGAGGTACCAACCCAGCCCTCCAGCACGGCTTTGCAGCCAGCAGCATTTAACTTCAGCTGGGCAATTGCACTGATGCTTTTCATGCAACCACTGTGCTCCTAGGGCTCCTGCTGCCCTCGTCCCTTCTCACAGTGGGATTATGTGGCACGGGGCAGTGCCATGCTGAGACACCAGCCCTGAATGGCCTGCCTTGTCTACCAGGAGCATTTATATTGTGCTGATGCAACACTTGATCTTTCTGAGAACTACATGCAGTTGTTCAAGATGCTCTGTGTTGACGTTGCTGTTTTGTTTGTACCATTGCACTACGTTGAATATCTTCTGCTGAGCCATAGAAACAAAGTCATGTACTAGCTTTAGCCAAGCCATCCTCTATGGCCCTGGGTGCTGTGAAAGACAGTCAGTGTAAAGTCCTGCAGATATAAATGAAAAATCATTAATCTTCTCTAAACCATGTACTTTTGGTCTCCTGATATTTTGTCCAATATTCTAACATGTTTGAAACTCTGAATGGTGTAGAAAAAAATAAGGTTATGCTGAAAATACAGACCACTGGAGAGCAGCTGTGTTATGCCTATCTATCATTAAATAAAGAATAGAGCTCCAAAGTGTTTACAGATTATAAAACAAAAGCAGATTGAATATGTTTTAAGTTCTAGGAACTAACCTAAAATTTGCTATAAAACAAATATATTACTTACAGCTGGAAATTTGTCAAAACACCCAAGTGATTGCTCTGCATTGTCTGGAAAGAGTTTCTGTGCCCGAAGAGTTTAGAACAGCAACAGATGTACTATTGCATAAGAGAGACATCCCTGTTTTGAATTTCAGCTTATAGGACAGAGAAACATACAAGGGAAGTGAAGTTCTTTTCATCTTACCCAGGTGCCTCTGCTTCCTCCTTAACATCTTGCTCCATGTAGTTCTCCTATGTTAAAGCGAATAACAGATATAGAATGATGGGAACATACATCATTTTAAGAAGAGAAGAAGCCATCTGGCTCAGTGTTTGTGGCTGGCTCTTAATTCAACCATGTTGGGTTTTTTTCCATGACCCTCAAGCCCCTCCCTTTCCAGAAACAATCTATGTGATCCCACATCTCTTTTTCAGTAACGCATTCCAGATGGTCAGCTTTGTGCCCAACAAAAACTACAGATTTGCCCATAGCTTCTCAGGTTTTTCCTATTTTTTGTGGGGTTTTGTTTTGGTTTTGGTTTGGTTTGTTTTTTTATTTTTAGTTTGGTGGGGGTTTTTTTGTTTTGTTTTTGTTTTTTGGTTTTTTTTTATTGCTTCCCCATTATTTGAAACCTCTTTACCCAATCATCTAGCACTCCCTGGATCTTTTTTCCTAATTTTAATAGTGCAATCAAAATACATTTTTCTCACAAGGGCATTTTTATCACACTCATTCCCTGCCACACAACGATATTGAAGCTTTTCTTGTCTTTAAATGAAGAGAGGTTGTGGAAGGCTGTGTAAGTTGGCAGTTTTATAGAGGGCATTCAATTAATCAGTATAAATTCAGCATTTTTATTGATTTTATTCAATGGATTAAATAACATTTCTAGTATCAGTCAGCAGTATGGCCTTTTGCACTTTAGGATGGCATCCACATCTCAAAGAGCTCAGCTCTGCAGTTCTTTATCCATCTCCCTGCTTCCTGACTGCCCACATGGCACCAGTTTGCTCCTAGCCCGTCTTTTGGATGAACTGGTTCCCTTTGAAACACAGTGTGCATGTGGTTCTGGAGGTCTCTCCTCCTACCTGACACCATCCTAGAGGATGAATTTGACTCCCTCCACTTTCGTAGCCTGCTGGCAGTGTCCTGGCAGTGTCCTGGCAGTGTCCTGGCAGTGTCCTGGCAGTGGCTAGCCCTGTTTAGTCTGTTCATATCGGTGGGACTGAGGAAGTTGTATTTACAAGAAATTTTAGAAACTGGAAATAATTATGGAAACATCCTGAGACCTCATGGGAGTTCAATAATTCTGAAAATGGAAAAAGATGATCTTTTATAACTGGAGTGTTATACCCTCAGTCCTCCCTGCAAGGAAATAGCCAGTGTTCCTGGACAAGAAGTAAGACGAGTCTCATTAGGTTAGGAAGATTTCCCACATTTTCCATCTGTTGGTGCAAATTTTTGAGGCAATGAATGTGTGACATTTCACAAAGTCAAGAGACTCTCTCAATCTATAGCTGGGGGCTATTCCTGCTCAATGAAAGCTCAGCCTTTAATGTACAGATATCTGGGAGAAAAGTGGGCTGTAGTGCCAGGACAGAACAGCTGGAGACACCCAGGCACAGTCTGTCTCCAGCCTTGCCATGGCTTGGAGGTCTGTGTGGGAAGTTGCCTGGTCACCCACCTACCCAAAGCCCTTCAGCCCAAATTCTTCTCTAAACTGCTGCTTGTCCCTGCCTGCAGCCACAGGAGTACATTTATTAAATTTAGAGGCATAGTAAAATGCAAAATAAGATACACCTTAAAACAAAGAGGCTTTTTTTTTTTTTTTAACATGGAAAAATATTAACCAAAACAGTGGATATCTCACAGCTCTTATTGTTTAGAAACAGGGATTTTATTTTTCCAGTCTGCTCTTAATTTTTCCATTCTCTCTCAATTTTCAGGGCAATGCAAATACAGCCACAGCTACATTTCTGCTTTCTATCCTACACCTTGCAGATCACATTGACAACAATTTAAGCAAAAGGATTTCTCAGAGTCACAAGGATCCTTTGATTTACAGAAACCCCTACACTGGAGACACACCATGCTCTCCTGCAGGAGCCCAAAAAAGAATGTTGTGTGAATTATGTTGCATATTTTTATTAATATCTTTGTTGTCTCTCTGAGTTCATACTAGTTACAAAGGAAAAAAACTTTCTGTGTTAAATCTTGCATGTCAAATTTGGTACACAAGTTCAGTTGCACATGTTTAAGAGCAATGACAAGAAAATCAGTCAAATCGACCTACTTTTTTCATATTCCCAGGTGGGAAAGTGTCTTCTGAAAACTAGTTTGTATTTGTGTTCAGTACAGGCATTAATAAGGCTAAAAGAGATGCCAGTATGAAGACTATTCACAATAATTTCATATTGCAGAGGGGTTTGTGGGGAACTTTATTAAGATAAATGCATTATACACACACACCTCTTGAAGGCTTATCTTCTTTTTTCCTATAATAGTTATTGAGCAAGAAAACACTGCAAATGTGCTCATCTGATTTGAAATAGGACTGAACCACATTTGCAATTGTTTCATTTCATTTACCATAGCTTTTGAGCATCTGAGCTTACCTAAATACCAGGAAGTGTAAGTGTAGACCTCACTTGATAAAAAGAACCCAGCCTGTTGTTATAATTAGTTCTTTCACCATAATGTTTCTGATGAAGATGTCTCCAGTCTCCAACAGAGAACCTGTAATTGTACCCAGTTCTCCTCTCACACTCTCTCTCTCTCTCATCTCTGAGAGTGCAATTGAATTGTGGAAATCCAAAATTCAGTTACACGTGGATTTGCACTTAATGCATTGTAGGATCAGGGCTGCAGTTTTGTATGCTGTGTTCTCTAAGCACCACTGTCGTGGAGTGGTTGCCTTGCACAGCCTAAGCCATAGCTGTGTCCTGCATGTGGTTACATACCCTGATCCACTGTATGATCACCTCCACATTCAGACTGTCACAGCCTATGGTTTTTGCAAAATTCTGCTGCCTCTGCAATGAAGCACAATGGAGTCTGAAGCTTGTAAGATGCCCAGAGCTGAGCTGTGGTCTGTTTGGTTTTCACTCTGCAATCAGGATCATGCCTTGGCTCTGAGACGTTTGTCTTGTGACATATACAAGTGATTTTACAGTATAAATACTGTGGTTTTAAAGATTACTTTTTATATCTGTTCTTTAATCTGGCAGTTACATAGAAGTTCTGGTGATAGCTCTTATCTGTTGGGAGCACGCCCTTCTCTGTTCTCCACATCCACAGGAGGATGTGGAGATTGTGGCAGGTAGATAGGGAATCTTCTGTGCTCCAGGGAGGCTCTAGATCTGTACTTGTCCTGTGCTATCTTAAGGGTTTGGAAAGTTCCTTAGAGAAGGTATTAGGGAATTGCTGTGGGTGAGCTGACTTTCAATGGGTCACTGCAGGAACGAGCACAGCCTAGATCCCAGGTCTGGGGACAATGACAACAGTTGCAGGTGGTGACAACATGGTCTCAGAACAAACAGGGAAAGTGGCCTTGCAGCAGATGTGGGGAGCAGAAGAAAGCCAAGGAGAGGACATTGTGCTGCAGTCCCTGTGTGCTCACAGCACAGGGCTCTGGTGGGAGCCACCACAGCAGCCCGGTGGAGGTTCCAGGCTGGCAGATTTACCAGATCCATGTGACATTACGTCTTTTGGCAGGGAAAACTTTGTGGAAAAAGCAAAAGTTACACTGGGTCTTGTTTTGATTATTTGTCTCTAACCTCACTACAAATGGAAAACATTTCTCTGGTGAGTGTCTGCTTGTTATTTTCCTATTGTTTTATCATCCTCCCTACTCTCAGTAGGGACAAATGATCCTCAAATGCTGCTCCAAAGGCTGACACTTAGGCCACATTATAGAGCTGCAGCACTGGGAATGGATATTTCCTTCTCTTTTATTTATTTTCCTTCACTTTATTCTGTTGCAGCTTCACTCTCTCCTTTTATTTTTCTGTCTTTCAGAGGACTAAGTACAACCAGCAGTGCCTTCAGCAACTTCTCTCTTTCCTATTTCTGTTTGAAGGTGAAAGATACTTTGGTTCTTATAGACATGAACCTTTCCATAATCTGGACAAGTAAGGTACAAGCACATTGTAAACACACAGACACCCAGTATAAAGTAGGACATTTAGTGACTATGTTTCCAAACAAAGAAGCCAAAAGAATAGTTCTAAGAAAAGCAAATAATTTTTATTAAATTTGCAACTCCTGAATGAAGCTGAACCAAATATTGTGTTTGACATGGGCTTTCTCAAGCATATGTTGAGAAATATGCTTGAATGTGCTTAGCCTTTTGAACTTCAGAGACTGAGCAGAAATCTTGGATAACTATGGGCTCTGCACAAGAATAAATTTGCCCTCAAAGAACTGAAATACAGATTCATAGAATCATAGAATAGTTTGGGTTGGAAAGGACCTTAAAGGTCATCTCATTCCAATCCCCCTGCTGTGGGCAGGAACATCTTTCACTAGAACAGCTTGCTTAGAGCTCCATCCAGTCTGGCCTTGAACACCTCCTTCACTGCTTGAAGATCAAAATCTGACATAGAAGATCAGAAATGAGGAGATGGAGAGAAAGAGAACAGGAACAGGTAAACTTCTCTGCAACATCAGTGACCTTTGTGAAGTTGGATGTCCCATGTTGCTGGGTAGGCACATTGAGTTTTTTACTAGAGAGTGAGTGCAGTTTTTTTAAAGGTAAAGATGTTATTTCACACTGAACCACAGAATCAGCTAGGCTGGAAAAGTCTTTGAGATCATCAAGTACAATCAATCAAACAATGACCTAACACCACCATGTCAACTGAACCATGGCACTGAGTGCCACATTCAGTCTTTTCTTAAACACCTCCAGGGATGGTGACTCCACCACCTCCCTGGGTAGCTCATTCCAATGTCCAATCACTCTTTCTGTGAAGAACTTCTTCCTAATGTAGAATTTTCCACTGGGTAGTAATTAAAATCAGTCAACATATATATATATATATAACATACAGGAAATATGCTATTATATATTCATATTATATATGAAATTATCCTGAGAAATAAGCTTATTCAGGATACCTTTATGTTCATAGAGTTTATGTTCCAGATAGGAAAGAGATGCATTACAGTGCCTAAGTGAATTAGAGAAAGATTATGCAATACTCAGCTGTATTGAGATATAAGCTTAGGCCTTTCCTTCCTCACAATTTAATGACTTAATTTTAAAAAAAGGTTGTTACTGTATGTGAAAATATAAAAACATTCACAACAAATTTTGTTCTTTGCTTTTAGGATTAAATCATGATTCCTCTTGTTAAATAGTTGAAAAATTGAATCATAACATAAACACAAAGAATATTGTAGTACCACTCCTAATTCCAGCTGCTTCCATCTGTTCTCTGTCTGAAACACAAAGTAAGAATCCAGTGTAGGGAAACAGCACTTTTTCCTGATCCTCGCTGTCTTTCAAAGCATCTTACAGCGCATTGACCATTGTTGATAACAGCAGCACGAGGCCCTGATACCACAGGTGTCACAGCTTTCCTGTCTGCTGGACACCACTCTCGGCTCTATTTCAAGACACAGATCACTAGAGAAGGTGAAGGTTACTCATGCTGCTTTTCCAGATGCACTGCCCTGTCCTGCCCTGAAGTCCCAAAGGATGCGAGGTCTCAGCCGCCTCCTAGGCCAGCGATGTTCTGTCCTGAGGCTGTATCCACCAACTCTGTTAAAGAGAAGATCTTGGGGGTGTATCAAAAACTTAACTAGCCACTCACAATTCAGCCAGATCATAAATTCTTGATTGCCTCTACTCAAGTAGAGGCCATCTACTCTGCCAGTGGCAGAGTAGGATCCTTGCATCCCCATCCCATTCCTCTGGGCAGAGTCTCTTGCCACATCCCATCTTGCATGATGTGGTACCTCTCCTCTTACTGAGCTCCACAGTGCATTTAATGTGATGCTCTGTGATGAAGTCCAGACCACAGAGGAGCTTGGATGGAAAACAGCTGAATTTCAGCTCCTGCAACTAATGGAATATTGTAACGATATTTCAAAATAGAAGATATTTATGGTCAAAATGTGTTTTTGTTGCTTGTCCAATGACATGAACATTTTCCATGGTGGCCATCTATTTCTTTGTGATGAAATTTGTTTACTCAAAACCCTAATATTCTCAGTAATTTTTTGAAAATGAGAGACCAATTCCAAACCATGCTGTATTTGTTTACTATGGACTGCATTAGTCCTCTTTGTTAAATTTAAGGATAAGACATTTGGCCTTCAAATTTTGAATATAATTCCCTGCTTGAGTGAAGGCTGCTGTACTCCCACCAGTTTTTTCCAGCCACATCCACTCAGCACAAATACTGTGATGTAGTAGACCATGGGCTGCTGATAAGAGAGTCAGCCTTTACTCTTCCGTGGAGATATCAGCCAGTCAGCCCCTGTGTGCACCCATGGGCCACATTCTTATTTCCTCAATATATAAAAGCATTTTAGATTAAAAGTTTGAGTCTGGACCCTTCTGTATTTTCTAAGCATCACACAAAACTGAAGCATGTTTTTGATAAGTGATCTTAACATCTCAGAAGAATGTAAATGTCTGAATGATACTAAAAAACTTTTCTATTTTTGGAACCCCCTTTCCCATTATGTCTCTGGACCTTTTGTTTTGCTGGTCTGATTGCAGTGACTTTAATAGAATCACAATTTTATTAAGCAATTCCTTTCTTTAAAAAGCAAACTTCTCTTTTTTAACATTTGCTGAGAACTAATCTTAGTAAAATCTTGTGCTCATAAAACTAAGCACTGTAGTAGGAATTTTTTGCAAGACTGAATTATTTCTTCCTGCTGAACTTTCAAATTACAAGAAAAATATATTGCCCTTTTCTAAAAATATATTCTCCAGTTAAATTCAAAAGTAAATCTGTCAGCAGGTATCCTGATAGATGCAGACTTTACTGTTACTAATTAATAAAAAATTAGTTTCTCTTTCTAAGTATTACAGTAACTTATAAGTGACGTCTTTATTTCACCTCTGAGGTTCATTGTTCTGTTGTTAGATAAGAAATGATTACTTCAGTTTATTTTCCCTTGTAGCATATTGATTTTTAATGCCTTACTGAGGCCACCTA
>WAAG01059251.1:66359-97066 GCA_013390105.1 Tichodroma muraria | reverse complement strand
TGCAGAGGAAAACATTATGTTTTTCATCATCTGATAAAGCTTATTAAAATGTTATCTACAGCACTTTTCTTAGGTTATTTGTTCTGAGTGGCATGTTACACCATTTAAAATTATTCCCAAGGGGAATAAGGGCCACATTATTCAGCTGTTGCAACGAGTTAAGAGACATTTCATATGAAGGGAGATATATTAACAAGAAAACAATGGAAGAGTGCTCTGCTTCTCACTAATCTAAGGCTCCTTTCCATTGTTCTTCTTGGGAATAATATTTGATTAAACAAGAAGAGACTTGATCCAGTGAACTTCTATTTAGTGAATGTTCTCGCAGAAAGTGAAATCTACTCAAATCTGTGTTTTTGACTGTACCAAATCATGGCTGGAACCAGTTGATGGGAGGAATAGCCTGGTACTATGTGGCTGCTCTGAGAGGAATCTACAAAGCTCAGATGTGCTTGCCCCAGACAGTCACTAAGTGACCAGGTACAACAGGAAATGCTGCTGCAGCAAGTCATACACAACCATCAATGTATTAGTAATAAGGGAAAAATCACAGAAGCATTTTTGAGATATCAGTCACAAAAGCACTTCATGACAGTGCAGTAACCAGGTCCCATTAGTTTCTAAACAAGAATATGTGTTTCTGGATGCAAGAGAAAGAAGTATGGGAAATAAATAACATTTCATGCAGGATAATTGTGGTCTGTTATTGTCTGTATTATTGTTGATAATTTGTCAGCAAAAGAAACCAAACTAAAGGAAACAAAAAAACCCACCGAACACACAAACAAAAAACCCCAACCAACCAAAAGCTACAAAAGAATAAGAAATGTTTCATTCTTGTTCTTTCAGCCATTTTTACCGCTTAAGGCCAAGAGGGTCACTACCTGCAGATTCAAGGGACCTTGACATCTCGGAGAGAAGTAGACTCCAAGTGGGATGGAAGAGAGTGGGGGCAGGGAGGTTTACTCATGTAATCCCATTTTTGTATATTGGGATTTTATTTTCCTGAGGTAATTAAGTCATAACATCTTGAAGTGGTGTTTGTCTAAAGTGGTGTCTTCATTAACATAAGTCCTTGCAGAAATAAATGATGATCCAGAAAGTTTTCATATCAGGTGGCTCCTGAGAGAATATGCAAGCTCTAGGCGTGGCATTAGGTCAGCAGCCACGTCCTTTAAATTGTAGGGCCTCGTCCCTACAAGGGCTGGAAAATGTAAAGTTGGCCCTGGGGTCCCTTCAAGGAGCTGAGGCCCAGGATGGACTGAGCTGACACTCAGCTCCAGCAAACCAAGGGAACATGAAATTTCACATGTGGGTCTTATTGCTACGATCCTTGAGAGCCTGAGGAGAAGGAAGGGGGTGATCAACCAGATCTCTGACAGGAGGTTTGTTCATTCCAGTTAGATTTAGTACTGATGTCTACCAATGTTGTGGTTTTCATCTGTAAGTATGTCCCAACCCTGGAATACATTTGGTATTGTCAAGTTTTAATGTCAAATTAACTTGCCTGAAGTTGAAGCCAGGCTCTTGTGGTATCCAAGCAACTGTTCCAAAACAGTGGTTCACAGGAGGCTGGGATGTGCAGAGCTGGAGGCAGGGAGCGCCAGCAGCTGCACATCCCCTGTCTTCCCCCTCCTCAGAGCAAGGTCGTTTGTACACGTGCACCTGAGGGACTGTGTGACCATCTTTGGGCTGGAGTCAGCATCCTGCTCACTGCAAGGCTTTTTTCTCCCAGCTTCCTGTAACAGCCTTTTCATGACAAAGCACTTTTGAAAAATGGTGCTTTCACATACAACAAGCCACAGAATCCAGGATCAGAAGCTATAAACCAGAGGCAAGTTTTTCCACTCACACACAATTCCTTTGCCCTTTTGCCTGGAACTTCTCCTGATCCTGTTTTCCCTTCAGTTGAACCAGAAGAGCCAGAAAATACCTATGAACTGTCTCTGACCTTGAAAAGTCCCCTTTTGCCCTGGTGACCTGGCAGCAGGCACAGCACGTCAATGTATATTACTGCTCTTCTGTTGATCCTGCTGTTCTTTTCAGGGGCAGTCAAACTGCTTGTGTTTCAGTTTCTAACTAAGCCTCTGAAAGGTAGAGCTGTTATAAGGGGGAACAAAAGCCCTTGTGATCAGTTAAAAGAGAAAGATGAAATTTGCAGGGGGTAATGAGGGATGCCAAGGGCGAGCTGTGGTGCTCAATTCCTCTCCAAAGGTGACCATCTCTGTATATATTGCCTGTGTGGGAAATACAGTGTGCAACATCCCTGTCAGTCACTTGGGTTTCCCCAGGTTGCAAATCCTCCCTCTTTACCTGGCTGATCCTCGCCCATGGACTTACCTTGCTGACTCATCTTAAAAATCTTCTTGTTCCCTAAAATGGATGGATTAATTTATTGTTTAATTTAATTTACACTACGTTAAATTAGAAATGGGGCTTTGATGTGAGGGTAAGGGCAGAGAAATTAACATCTAGACCTCAGCTTGCAGCTGCAAGGGTTCACGTTGGTTAGTTCAAGTAGTTTGTCTACACAAATCATGCACAGTTGCAAAAATCATGATATTGTTGAATGCATACCATGACACCCCATCTGAGTTCATAAGCAATTCATACCTCACACTAAATGGAGGGAATGGCTTACATCAATAAAATCATTCAGGATCATTTAGGAAGAGAACATCACTGAAAGCTGCAGGCTGTTTTGCTCTCTGCCTAGCCCACAGTAACTCTCAAATAAGAGTATTGAACTGAACTAGATTGACTTGTGTCCTGTCCTCTGCTCAGTACAATGCTTTCCTGACTGGCATTTAAATGGAAATATCACTATTCTGCAGTGTGGCATGAAGGCTGAACATGACCATGTGCCTGCTGACTGCTTATGTTCAAGTCACTCACCTGTATGATGTGCCAGTGATATCAAAATCAGACACCCCCAGCAGTAATTCCCAAAGATGTGGTTCACTGAAGATTATCAAGGCCACAGAAAATGGTCCATGAACCATAAAGGTCTCGTGTTCAGGGCGGACAGTGCCTGCAGAACCACGTGACTACCTCTCCATGGAGAGGGTCAACAATCCTGCAGAGCTGTCCCTGAAGAGCAAATAATTGAGGATGATGTGTTTCTCTAGTGCACACAGACCCAGCATGGGAGCTGAGCACAGAAAGAAGAGGTAGTTGAGGCACACTACCACCTCAATCTGAAACATTACTGTGCCTAACTACGTGACTAAGTACCACTCTTTCTTCCAGACTAAGAGATCAGATTTGGTTTTGGATCTGATTCATCCAGAATAGCTGACAAGGGCAGTAAATCCTGGATTTGTTTCTTTCTGATTTATTTCCAATGCTGCTGAGTAATTCCCTTTTATAGAGCTATGTTGTTGAAATACATGTCTCACTCTTAATTTCCACTTCCTTTTACTTCTTTGTCTAACTATTTTCTTGCAGAAGATATAAATAAAGTGGAAAATGAAGTAGATGGGGATATGGCACACAGGCAGAGGTTCACTACAAAACCCTTGTTGTAACTGAAGATATATGAAAGGAAAGACAGATACAAAACTAGGTTTTACACAGTATTCTTAAATGCTGTTGAACTCCCACTTGCTACAGTTTTGACTGCATTCTTTCTCCTGCTCTGAGTTTAAACAATGTTCAGTGGGAGTCCTTTACAGTGGATACTTCTGAGCAGTTGTCACTGATTTTACATCTCTTATATTCCAGTCTCCCACTTACAGGAAACAGCATGTCCTCAAAAAATGTCTGGGCTGATCAGAAATCCCTAATTTTAACATAAATTAGTATCATATTTACATCTCCTCTTCCGTATTCTTTTCAGGATTTTGTGTCTGAGGTGTGAGTCTTGTCAGCCCCCAGCCTGCGCAGGCCTGAAGTGAGACGTATGGCTAGCTCCAGGGAAATGCTAATGTTTGCAACCCTCAGCCCTTGCTTTTAAAATTGAAACTTGGATCATCAGCTTTAAGTGATCTTTCTACATATCAGTCCTGTAAGATATTTGCTTTGGTGATCTTGGCTATTACTTTCAGGGCTGTAACATTATTGTAACTTGTTTTATTTGTAATTGGCATGACAGAAGCCAACCTGACTGCCTAACATTGCCAGTGGGACAGGGATTGCAGCTCAGCCACCAGAAAGCAAAGTTCAGCTGCCTGAGGCTGTCAGTAATATGATAATTGCACTACCACATGTTGGTGACTAAAAACCAGTAAGAGAATGATGGGGCAATTCAAACCCCTGCATTTGGGAGGGTCTCTGTGTCCAGCCTCATCCCCAAAACCCCAGTCCACTGGCAATGATTTTTTTCACAGTATAAATGCCCTGAGGATATTTTACAAGTGGTTCTATAGTTCCAAATAAAATTGTGAGTTTTTGGGAGCTGAACCCATGAAAACAACTTAAGAAAGTAGCTTTAGTCCACAAGTTACTTCTTTTTTGTTAGTGTCAGCATCATCCTTAATTATTCTGAACTTTTACGTTTGGTGCCTCATTAGTTTTGCCCTATATTTTGAATACCAATAATCAGATATACATGGTCTATAGCTCTGAGCATTGAAAGACGGCTTCTGGTAACTTTCGTCCTTTCCTTAAAGAATAAAGAGTTGTGCTAAACACAGTAAATGATGTCAGTAACCAAAACTTCATAGAAAATGTGGGACATGAGAGAAAATAGCACAAAACCTACCAAGCACTGAGACTGAGCCCATGCTTGCTGAGGACGGGTGCCGCTCAGAAATATAAATCCCTATGCCTCCCCACCCAGCCTTTTCAGAAGATGTTAGAAAAGGTCTAATAAAACATTCCTGTTTTAGTTAATCATTCCTTCAAGCTCTCCCAGCCAAACTGAGTTGCACTCCATGAGGTCAGCACACTCCTTGTACTCACAGCCAATGTTCCCTTTTTTTATTAGTGTATTGACAGCACAGTTTACTCCAGTAACACAGCAGCATCAGGGCCTCATTTTCCATGGCATGAAACAGTTCCCACTTCACCTGCTGCCAAACACAGCCCTGTTTTTTTTGAAGTAGTCAGACTGCTCCTATCTTACATGCCTTGACTTTGTCTTGAAAGTTTCTCCTGACAATGTACAGGCCAATTTGTGATTTATTACCCAGTCCCCCAAAGTAGTTTAATGTCTTTCCCACGGTGAAGAAGGTAATTTAGAAAAAATGTTCTCAAAGCCATCTCGGCTGCGACTGAGTTATTATCTACAGTCCTCATTACTGGCTTCTCATATGTGGGCGTCGTAGAGCTAACAGCAAACTGGGAGGCATGAGTTTAAAATATGTCAGGTTTGTCAGTGTCTAACGGGTTCTAAAATACCAGGATGATTTTGAAGGTTTTGGGACTTTCTCAGGCTGTCAGAAACATGCTAATTAAGAAATCGGAGGGAATTGCAGAATCAGAGAAGCCCCCAAGGTGAGGGGGGCAATCCTTCTCTACCCAGCTGCCAGTGATGGGAAGAAACTAAAAGTGAGAAAGTATTTGAAGGCTAAAAAAAAGAAATACGCAGAACAGTTCCACCTTTAACAGGGAAAGACAGACATAAAAAAAGCTGCAGGCTCTGAGTGGCCCTGTAAATCTTAGGAGATAGGAGAGATTGAATCCTGGTCTTTGCAAGGAAAAAAAAGCCCCAGATCAGCTAAGGAGGAGCCCTGCTCATAAACAGGGTCTGTAAATGCATTTCCTTGCTTGATGTTTTTCTTTTGCAGCATTGCTTACAATTGCAATGACTAAAACATCATTCTTAGCTTGTTGATGTACAATAAAAAAAAGTGCTAATTTCTTCTGGTTTTCAGCCAGCATTAAAAGCAGTTCCACAGAAATCTGACACACAGTAATATTCCTGGAGCTGATGTACCCAAAATTCCATTTTTAGTATTAGTCACAAAGACAGACATACTTGGGGCTCCCCAGCCCACGAGAGGCTTTCTGCTAGAACTGTGTTTGTGAACTGAATGTTTAGTGAAGGAGGGAAGTCTTCCTCACTGGTTGTCACCATTCCTTCTTCAGCTACTAGGGAAAGGCAGCTGCAAAGCAACCAAAATCTTTGCAGAGATGATAAAAGGCCAATAAAGGTGACCAAATTATTGAAAACTAAAAAGTAGGATCTGTGGGGAAATCTGAAATGAAAGAGATTCCTAATTAGGCAGAAGACTGCCTGAGACTCAGAGATCCCTTATCTCCCCCAAAGGAGAAAGATTTTCTGTTTCTATGGGGCAAATCAGCACGGATTTAAGAGCATGGAAAATATGCAGGTCCTCCTGCAAGAAGGCAAGGAGATGCTACCTTGGAGCAGCCTTGCTTTTATGTCTTCCTTCAAACTTAGTAATGGAATTCCAGAAGCCAATAAATATTTGAAGAACAAAGCAAGCGCTCTCACATTTCCAGAAACCATAGAATTAACAAGAACTTCACAGCAACTTTTGTCCTAAACTAAGCAAGCAGTATTGAGTGTTTTTCACATGTTAGATAATGAATCTTGAAATAAAGGGTAATTCAGACTAGTTTTCTGAGAAACCAGTGGGAGGATGGTTGGTTGTTTATTTTAAAATTCTTTGTATGGGTTGCATACATCTTCCTCAGTCCAGATTTTGCCTGGAGGGAAGCTGAGAGCAGAATATCTATTGCAAATTCTTCTGGAACTGTATTTCCAGCATTAGCTGTTGGGGGAAGAAATTGCAAAAGGGAGACAAAATTTAGCAATATGTTAAATCAGTGGTTACATCATTTTTTATCTGTCTTTTTATTCCAACATGCAGGACAACATGTCAGGAATTCTTCTAGCTTGAAAGGGCTTAGGCTGAATCTTATCATTCTAGGCTGAGAGAGTCTCAATGGTAATAATGAAAGTCCCCTGGGTCCTCCCAAGGTGTGTAAAGTGCAGTTAAATTTACATTTCTCAGGGTGCTTGAAATGGAGAAAAAAAAAGAGGTAATTAGTTTTGAGGGGAGAGAGCAGCCAGACACAGGGGTGGCTCCAGGAGGAGCTGATCCTGTTCTGGCATGGTTGATGAAGAGCTGGGGCTGAAGGGCACTGAGGAGCTGGGCCCTGCTTTGCTGAGTGGCTGCAGGCATTGGGTACGTCATCTCCAGGAGTATTGTTGTGTGTCAGATTTCTCTGGAACTGCTTTTAATACTGGATGAAAATCAGAAGAAATTGGCACTTTTTACTGTGCATCAACAAGCTAAGAACGATGTTTTAGTCATTGCAATTGCAAGCACTGTTGCGAAAGAAAAGTACCAAGTAAGAAAATGCAAAGGACGCATTCCTCAGACTGCTCTCCGGTACTGGTGCCTGCTGACCCAGAGCGTTTGGCCTCTGTTTGCTTCCAACTCCTTTTCGCCCCAGCATCCAGTTTAGTATTGACCCTGGGAAAAGACCCTACACAACACTATCTCCCAATGTGCCTGGTGTCCCCTGGAGGGGATTCCAGGGTGCAGAGCATCCACCCAGCTGTACAACAGCTCGGCACAAGCTGGTCCTGTCCAACCTACATGTCCAGCCAGAGCCAACATCTCAGGCAAAAATACACGGAAAATAGCATGAGCTGGGCAGAGAGCTATGCTTTAAAGTGGTGTTAAATAAATGTCCAAAGTGGTGCTTGCATGACTGCTCCCTTCAAGCTCCGTTCAAATTGGTTGTGTGTTGACAGTGGCAGGTCACTAGTTTCCATTGAGATATCATTGTTGATCAGTGGATGTACAGACTAGCCACAGGGTAATTTCTTCTCCTTATTTAATCAAATGGAAACTTTCAATCCATTTTTGTGTTCACAGAACAGCCATTGCAGTTTATTTAAATAGGTTAAATATAAACCAACACCAAAAAACAGCCCAGCAGCATAACAATGCACTCCCTTTTATTTCTTGATAATAATTTCATATAATTAGCAATAATTTATATTATCTTTATCTTCCTTGGTCTTGTGACTTCTCAGAAACATTTCCTGTAGTGCCCATTGACATGTGTTTGCTAGTAGACAAAGCACTCTGATTTATAGGCTTTGACTTGGTGCTGGGGCTTCAAGGGCAGCAGTTCAGTAATTGCAGTTCCAACCCAGGGATAAAGAAGTGGCACTATCCTCTCTACGTTAAAATCAGGAACAAAGCTCTCCATGGATTTAAATGGAGCACGATGTGGACAGTTTTATTTTTTCACTAAATATAGACAGCACATTCTGTCCTCCAGATGTACAGAAATAGGAAATAAGATGTAGGTTTTATACAGTGGGACTCACTTGAACATAGTGTAATGGAAGGAGGGTGGGAGTGGCTTTTCCAAAGGCACTGGGGAGCTCCCCATGTGGGTCACAGCCACAGTGTGCATCCCATAGGAACACAGGTCAGGGGCACTGTAATAGCATGAGGCATTTACAAAAACTGACTGACTGGTGCTGTGGATGATACTGGGATGCAGGTCCAGCAGGGCCAGGCAGATCTGCACTAGATGTGGCTGGAAGGCTGGAAAAATTCCTCTTCGCAGAAGTTTGGGTTGGGGGTTTTGTGTTGTTTTCTCATTTTCACATTCCCTGTAACAGCTATACACATGGAAAATCAAAAGGGGGAAGTGAGGGAGCGGGAGAGATGTCATTTACTTGAGGAGGTCTGGAGAAGATTTCTGTCACCACCTGACATGGTTTGGCTCCTTGAGATCTGTAAAACAGAAGAGATGGGAATAAACTCTTCAGAGCTAGTGAACACTGAACCGTTGCAGAACAAAAAGAAAGTCAAACAGCTCTCAGGAAGATGTGATTGTTTGATAAACAAGAACATTTTATGGTAATCTCTGTATTTACAAATACAAGGATGGGTCAAATGTCTGCTCTTGGAAACTTTTTTCCTAGCAGAAATTTCCTTTAAAGCCTAGCAGTTAGAAAATGCTTGTGCTAAAAATAACATGTAAAAGGGCTACATCCATCCGTGATCTCTCACAAAATTTAGTATTTTGCAAATATTGCTGGTTTTTAGATCACTGTAGGTTTGCAAGGTAAACTCCTTCATATCAGATCATAGCACCTGTAAATCTCAAAAAACCACTTAACTTCAGGCACATCTGGGAAAGATTTCAAATGTAATGTCTGATGCTGAAAACTCAAAGGCACCAAAACTGAAGAGGATGTCAAAAACATCTACTTGAGTAACCTTGGTGACAATATGTCCAAGTG
Organism: Tichodroma muraria; assembly: GCA_013390105.1. NCBI lineage: Eukaryota > Metazoa > Chordata > Aves > Passeriformes > Sittidae > Tichodroma > Tichodroma muraria. Next base: position 87,882 of record WAAG01059251.1, on the reverse strand, counting down.
TACATATACAAATGGATATATGTTGACCATTTATGACATTATCCTTGTACACACCATTTTAACTAGCAAATTGTCATTAATCAATGTAAGAAAAATTTACAAAGCCATCATTGAAATGTATTGCCAGAATTCGATGTCACATCTGTAATCTGTGATTATTTTGATATACTTTCCAGATCAAATTACAATTAAGAAGGTAGAATTTAAAAATCTATCTTGATTGCTTGGAAAAAGTATTTACATTTCAGACATCTTGGTCGTGAGAGGTTACATGCTGCTTAGCATTTTTCATTATTTTAGAAAAATGCAGATAGATGAAAGACAGGATCAAAAGGACAAGAAATATTCCTCTAACTACCATGGTCCATATCCCATAGTCTCATTTCACTCAAAATTCTTATTCTCTTCAGTTCTGCAGTAGAAATTTCATGGAACTAGAGGGAATTCTGCCTACTAGGACTATGTAAAAGCCAAGTCACCTCTGTAGTGCTTGCCTGTTTTGTTTGCATTATGTGTTTTGGAAAGTTAATGTCATTGATCTAAAAGATGTTTATAGAAGTTGCCGCTGTAACCAGATGTTGAGTCCAGCTCTGAATCCGTAGTGCACGACAGCCCATAACAACTAAAATTGAATATCCTCAAAAAATTAACAGTTTTGTGTAACACATTAGAAAAGTCCATTAGTACAGAAAAACACTGAACAAGACTAGATATAATGATCTCCTCAGATTTGACATGATATTTTTTTTGTTTAGAATAAAGCCCTTTTGTATTACCCTGCCCTTTCACAATATTTTCTGCATCCAACTGCTAAGGTATTTGTTGTTAGTTCTAATGATTTGCAATGAGGATTCTGTGTATATTTTTACCAGTTTTGTTGTTAGTTTGCTATTGAAACAACAAATTATGTCATTAAACAACGATATCACAGCTTGTAATATGGTAATTTTAATATCTAATGTATGAAAAAGTTTAGGAGTTAAGTCTAAGTCTTGTTAGAGAGCTCCAAAACAAGATTAATGGGATGAGTAAGATAAATGGCAATTCCAAAATTGCAAATTACAGGCTTTGATGCAGCTGATAACTCGAGAACATTACCATTCATTTTAATGTTGTTTGTAGGCAAAAATAATTACTGTTCCAAATATAGAAACTTTGGGAAATATCACCCATTTGAAAAGGGCCCTACTATATCAGAAGATTGGTATCTATGTTTCCTACCTATGTTTCCATGGTAACACTGCCATTGTCTAGAGACATGGTTATTCCCTGTTCGAGTAGTGTTGCCTGGTGTTAACAGTGAGCAGGTAATGTGCCTGCTCACTGTTGCTGTGTTCCTCTTCACACCAGATGTTCAATCACCATTATTAAAATGTTATTTTAATGATAAAAATAATAAAAATTATGATCAAGAAGTTTCTAACAAGCTACTTCTTATAACTGGAGTGATGTTGGTGAGATGCTGATTTTAGGAAGATTGCAAAAACAAGGATGAAGTTGATGGCAACACCACCCAGTCATCATTCTTTTTAGGCCCATCTAGGTTCTGTGGTACCTCCAACTTTGCCTGTACTGTATATTATTTGAAACAAGATTAATTTCTAAGGGTTAGAGAATAACTGCTTTCCCATCGTCATTTATTCTTTGGTGTCTATTCTTACAGGTACGCTGGTTTTGATGGGGGCAGTGGTTTTTGGCTGTAGACATCTGTATTGTAAAATATAGATGTAAAAATGTAGATTCAAGATGCCACAGCTGAGTTCACTAATTCTTCTACATAGTGATCAGAGGTTAATACCTTCTGTTCAACACCAGCCTCAGCTGTAAGAGAAGCAATGATATGGCAGATGTGCTATTATTGTCACCAACATTTAGCTAACCATTACTTTCCAAAAAGAATTTGAAACTTAGCCATAAATTGCTTGGGTATGTACAACAGAGAAATACAGTGAAGAGGGTGAGAGAGAAACATACCATCCTTCATCCTACTCGTAATCCTGCACAGCTTTCTCCACTTCCTTGTTACCTAATATAGTAGGGAGAGCTCAGCATCTCATGGCTGCTCCTACCTCCTCCCCACAGCCCTCCAGACTCCTCAGCTCTTACAACCTGAAAGCATGATGCTTAAAAAGATATACCTGCTGCTGCCTGTCATTTCTCTCTAGTGTGGCCAAACATTTTAAATAGATTGGCTGATTAATAAAGTGAGGCACTATGGATTTATGTTAGACACCACAAAAGCTACTTAATAGCATTCAACCAGTATTCCATTATATACTGGTAAATATTTCCTTCACCACCAAGAAGATCTGAATGACATAAAACTTTTCCTTTGAAGAAGCCATTGTTTCCTTACTGTCCTTTGTGAGAAGATGAGAAGATCACACTATTTTGACTGGCAAAAGCACAAAATCAGACGGAATGTACTCACCTGTGCCTGCTTTTTCAATAAACTTCTGGCTGTTGTTTTTTCCCCACATTAGGTAGTATGGAGATGACTTCTCTTCCTGTGAGGTCCTTTTCTTCATGGGAGGTAGTGATCTCTTGTGCTGCTGTTCACCAAAGTCACAGGCACAGGTTTTGTGGGGCTTTTTACAATGCCACAGCTCAACATGTGTTTGATGGTCTTTAGAGACTTAAGAGAAAGGGTCTCTTTGCTAACCACATGGCCAAATCTACATGGTTAAGCAATGTTAAAATCCAGAGCTTTGGATTCTGACCTGCCTCAGCTGTGCAGTGTCATTTACAACAGTGTCCCTGAGCTGTAGGCGAGGGAACACAGAACTGGAGTCTGTAGCTGTGTTTATCTCATCACAAGGAAAAATAAAGCAACATTACAAACAGATCCAGAATAAGTACATGGAATAAGTACATGTAGCAAAACCCCCACCCAATCAGAAGAAGGCTCAATAGCAAATAGCGATCTTACCTACGAAATGAAGCAATAGCCCCACAAGTGGTTGTATGCATCATGACACAGAGTTAACTTGGTGAAGCTCCAGGAGTTAATGTACAAACACTTGCAGTAATGTATTCCCAAAATGTTAACACGGATTTCACTTGCACTTTTCCCCTCAGCCGCTTTTCACCTTGGCCACAGCACATCCCCAGGAGGAAGTACTGGGGAGCACGGCCATGTTCCAGAGGCACTGGGGAGGCACTGAGAGCAGGCATGTGGGAGGGCAGCTGCCCAGAGAAGGGTGCTGGCCTGAGATCCCCTACCAGACCCTGAGGAGGGAGTTGGCAAATGAAAAGACACCACAATGGGGAGAAGTGAGCAGAGTCATTGCAAGAGTGTTTTTGCCACAGGCAGAAGCTTAAGTCCTTTCCACTGGCTCCTCTCTGGGATGAGAGCTCAGCACGACCTGAGCTGGGCAAAGTAAAGGGGAGTGGTAGGAGAAGTCCCAGACACAAGGGAGTTGTGTATGATTTGCTGTGGGATGAGGCATGACTTGTGCCAAGAGGGGCCAGTGGCACATGGGAATGGAGCAACCCCAGGAAAGAATCCTACACAGCAGCAAACTGGCCACAGGGCTGGATGCATTTAGAGATTTCTTTCCTATAGTTTTGGGCTTTACAAGACTCCATAAACTAGTTCATATTTCAGAGCCATGGTATTTGATTCTGATATAGAGGATAAAGTCCTTCACTAGCCTGACTGCCCTACTGGTCTTTTCTTGAAGGCACACAGTGGTACAAAGTCCTAGAAATTGGAAAAGGTGTTTGTCCTGTTTGACTTTTATAGCTTGCCTTGAGATTGTTCAGGACTTAACTCAAACAGAATGAAAGGCCTGATATCTCTTTATGGGGTTCAGAAGGGTACACTGGTTCCCAAAGTAAATATCTTCTTTTGTCTGAGACACAGGAAAGGAAGAGCTCTCTGCTTTCTACAGCCCTATCATGGTACCAGAGAGCCAGGGGAGCAAACTCCCTTGTTCCTATTCCACCATGGTCTGGTGCAGGGATAGGCATACTTCCACCAATAATTGATAAACCAGTGGCTGAACCATAAAATTTATCTCAACGACCTTGATTGCTGCTTCTGAAATATATAGAATTATCAATCATATTATGATAAAACAGGTACAGCAGCATCCCCAGGCACATCTCGGGCAGCATTACAACAGTCTCTGTACAAACACGAACTTAGGCATTGCCTGACCCATAAGCTCCTATTTTAAGTAGGCCTGAGGAGGTAGGAAGAAAAGCAGAGGGATGCAGGTGAAGGGATTTATTTTCCCTGGTCTGTAATGATCTAAGGTTCAGTGCCCTACTAACAGAGTACCCCCTTTTAAATAATGACTAACATGCAGAAAGGTGCTTCTCACATGTTATTTCAAGCAACAAATCACAATAAATTAAGCTTGACACTAGTATGTGCATACGAAGCCTCAATTAAATTCCAAAACACATTTTGTTTACAAAATCTTTACATACCAAATTTTCTTAAGGTTTTGCTTTTTTTTCCTGTTAAAAATCAGTCACACTCAAAATATTTATTTTCTCTTTAATGGAAAATTGTGAGGTCACAACCCTGAGTGAAGATCAGCAAACAAATCTCTCTAAGCTGCCATGCCCTGTGAATGGAGGCCATGGTGCTGGCCAGAAGGTTGAACTGCTTTGCAGAAGATTTTACAAGAAAAAAGGTTTCTGTATCAGTCCTAAGAAGCCCATACCTGGTAGATGCCACAGGATGTTGCAGTCATTGGAGAAGGTACTGGGAAATACATTTCTTCACATGTGTGCCACAGTCACGGAAACCAGTACTCAGCATGTACAGCTTCAATGCCACCCTGATGGTTGGGATAACTTAGGATGGCTGGTACAGCACAGCTCACAATGTGCCTTGCTGCCCTTTAATTCTTCTGAGACACCCCATGGGCCAGAGGGAGGCACAGATGGGAGGGAGATGTACTGCACCAACACGTACAGGCATCTGTGTTAGTCCCTGGGAACTCAGAGCATCGGCACAAAATACCCTTAGTGCCAATATCAGTGTCTGTATTTGGGCGTCAGTGAAGTTTGCCATCCCACTGGCTATTTTCTGTTTAGCTTTACAACATGGCAGCTCTGGCCAGGCCATTTTTCCTACCGTTTTTCCACCAGCTGCGTGTTGAAAATTACTCCTTATTATTACACTGAACCAAAGAAATTCACAGCTGATAAAAGAAGCACCATGAATAAAAAAGCAAACTAGAAAGTCAGCAGAAATTGTGGTGTGGTATCATAAAAGACTCACACCAGAGAATGAGCTTGTTGGGTTAATCCCAGCATCAATTTCCCTTTGGAGCTCCTGTGGAGGGCACTTTCCACTGTACACACTACACACATGGTGGACAGATACAATTTTAGCCTCATTGCAAATTCTGGGGAAGGTCCTTGATGATCTTGGTGACCTTCAGGTTCCTTGCTCTTTTTGGGGTTGGTATGTGCGCCCCCCAAAGATTTTTGTGTGGTGAATGCTTAAAGCACAGCACCACTGAGAGACAGCCATCTCCTGATCTGAGGGCAGCTGCTGAGCTGATGCACACTGCAGTGCAGTTTGGGTACTAAGTACTCAACCCAGGAGAAATCACCAAAAAGAAGGCCAGGAAACTTTAAACTTGACATTGGACAAACAGAAATGGGCATAATAAACTCTTCAGAGCAGTCTCACTTTTTCAGAGGGATGAAACAGCAAGTCAGCGATGACAGGACGTGAACTGGACAACTAAAAGAGGAGGTCATCTATGAAATGCTGGCTGGTGTCCAGAAAGTGCTATGCTGGACACAGCCTATGACCTGATGCTGTCCCCAAGCACAGATCAGCATTACTGCTTTTCTGTGGGTCACATTCTAAATATCAAAAGGAACATGAGGACAAGACAAAATATAAATTAATTTACTCCACTCAAGGCTGAATTTTTGTAAAGACATGAGCAGGGTGTTATAAACCAGAAATGATCCGATGGTGTTCAGCAATGATTAATCTGTTCAGCAGAGATTCCAAACAAAAGAGACCTCTGGCTTTGCTGCTGTTGCTGGCCAGTGCCAGAATAAACAGTGATGAACATGTCTATTGACACAAAGAAAAGAAACACGTAGAGAGAAGGATTGGCAGAACAGGCTGTCTGCCTTCTTCTATGAAAATTCCTGCCAGCAGTTCTGGGTGCAAAAAACCCCTGTGGGCTTTACCTCTATGTTGTACTGCTGCTGTGTCATTGCAAGTGATGGCAACACACACACGGTTCAGACTTGAAATCAGGTGCAGATACTAAAGCCTGGTTTTGCCTGCTGAGGGCTCCCTGTCAGTCTGTAAAACCTCAGGCTCTGCCTTCTCTGCCTCCCTGGTGCTGATGTTGCTCTTTTCATGGGTGATGTTTATGCCCTGTCTGGAGCTAGAGGAATACCCCCTCTGACACAGCCCCATTTAAGTCCTAACAACTTCTCCTCCTTCCCTGCTTTGGGAATGGTTAAGGAAAGCTACTGATCCCTTCCCATTGTGCAGGTGCCCAGCTCTTCCTGGAGGAGGCCATCAGTGACAAAAAAGACATCACTCATTCTAATTGGGTTGCAGCATCCCCAAGGCACAGACCAGGGCGTGTGACCCTGGGAGCTCTGACAAAATCGAAAGCTCTGGTGGGAGTGGTATCTCTGGTGCTTGGAGAAGAGACAGCACTGACACAAAGGAGTGCCTGTGGTGTGACACTGATCCTTGGGTTGTGACACTGCTTGTCATGATATGGTGTTTTGTGAAGCTTTGCTTTATTCAGATGTGTTTCTTGGGTTTCTTTTCAAAACATGGACTCAAGGACAAATGCTACAATAAACATGCCAATTATAAGGAATAAATATTGAAAAGCTTTAAAGATTTCTTTTGGCAGAGAAAGCACCTGCTAATTTTAGAGGGATAAGAGACCCTTCTCCTCGCATTGTTAAACAGAGCCACGAGTTGATTACTGAACAACTCTTTTGGTTTAAAGCAGCTACAGGCCCATATATATTTCTGCCAAGGCTTGTCATCTCCACGGCAGTTCCTGCTGCTGTTCAACCATACCAGCAGCAGTTCCACGAAGGTTTGCATGGACAGTGTTTGTGCTGTCCAGCCAAGCTCAGGCATGGAGCCATGTGATAGCATTTGTTCTTTCCACTCAGTGAGTTTTGCCGGGTAGCCACTGCTCTTGTCAGGGCAGTCACCCACCATCCATCCCATGCTGGAGCTGGGGCAGTACATGGGCTGGCTCACTGTGCTGAGCTGTGTACTGAGCTGCTGAGACATCCCATCCCAATCCTGACCCCCCTCTTAATGTCATCATAATCTGAAGCCAAACAGTAGCTGAGCTCCAAGTGTTGCTTAGCTGTGTTTAACTTTTCCATAGTAGACATTTTAAAACCACTCCTGCTTTCAATGCAGAGTTAAAGATCACTCAAGAGTCACATGGGGACACTGAGTGGGCATGGTCCCCCCACAAGCCACCCAGCTCCTCGGGATGAACGTAGTTCTGCACTATGGATGATTTTTCCACTGCATTTGCTGGAATTACCCTGTCCACCACTGCCCAAGCGCTCTGTTAATAAACTCAGGTAATAGTAATTAATCTTTCTAGGGCCTAGCACCAGTGCTGCCAGAGCTGTGAAGCCACCTGTCTTGGGATGATGTAAAATCAATGATGGACTTAGAGCACTGAAAACCTAGACCTACCATGTGCAATACCTCTTTTCCTGACCTACTAGTGTACACAGCTTACATTTAACCACTCTGGCTGCTCCTCCTCAGAAATCCTCCTCACTGCAGAAGCAATCTAAAAAATTGCTCAACCCACTCCAGGCCTGCACTACCAGTGTTGTTTGCACACAGAATTCCTTTGTCAGTTATCAGCACTCATTCAGTATTACTCAACTCTGAGGCAGCTAAGGGAGGGAACAGGACAATACCCGTGAAGCACAATAAAACAGACTGTGTTTACTGAGGACAGAGCCTGCCTGCTCCAGCTGGGCTACTCCCACTGCCCACAGCAAGGGTGTGAGGATGGGGTCTCTGGTTTGATCCTGCCCCATTGTACTAGTCCTGCAGAGAGGGAGGTGGAAGCTGCCCTGAAAGCCTGCCCCAAAAACCTTAACCAGGGTCTTGGTGGAGAAAGGGTTAATGTGAAAAAGCAGAAGGTGGGCACAGCAATGCACAGAACAGCAGAAGATATGTTCCTTCCGCTCCTTTTTCTAGTGCAAAGAGCTTTTTTGGCAGGGGGTAACTGAACAAGACTGGAAAAAGATATTGGGAATAAAGAAAAGGGTGTGAATGGCCACACAAGAACTAGTAAATTTTTTTCCAGTGGAAGAATTTTTTTCAGGTAAACAATGTCATTCATGTTAAAACTGAAAGTTTCCATGGAAACATGATTATGTTGGAAGCATATTTTCTTGGGAAAGGAAAACCTCCAGAAGCCTCTCAGGAAGATGAAATATTTCAATTGCTTTGGTTCTTTGGGTTTCTTTGTTTGTTTTGCTTTGGAGATTTTTTGTTCTTTTTTTTTGTTTTGGTTTGGGCTTTTTTTGATTGTTTGTTAATTTGGGGTTTTTTTGTTTTTTGTTTTTCTGCTCTTTTTAATTTCAACAGTCAATTTTAAAAACAGAGTGTTTTTCTGTTACTTCAGGATAGTCTTTTTCAAAACATTTGAGGCTTTTCTTCATAAAAATACAAAAGTCAATGTGAAATATTCTTATGGACAGAAAATGGGGGGTTTTCAGCATTTCCATTTGCTTTGTGAAAATGTCATGGTCCTCTGTTTCAATTTGATAAAGAAATTCCCCAAAACAAATAGTCTGAATCTGTTCTTAATCTGACTTCTGCTTCCAGAAGAGATTTTAAAAAAAAAAAAAAATTGTTTTGTAGTTAATTTTAACCTGTGTTCCAGCAGTGAGCCAAGGTGGCCAAGAAGGCCCATGGCATCCTGGCCTGCATCAGCAATTGTGCAGCCAGCTGGACCAGGGCAGGGATTGTCCCTCTGTGCTTGGCACTGATGAGGGCACCCTTCGAGTGCTGTGTTCAGTTCCGGGCCCCTCAATTCAGGAAGGACATTGAGGAGCTGGAGCGTGTCCAGAGAAGGGCAGTGGAGCTGGTGAAGGGTCTGGAGAACAAGCCCTGTGAGGAATGGCTGAGGGAGCTGGGGGTGTTCAGCCTGGAGCAAAGGAGGCTCAGGGGTGACCTTATTGCTCTCCACAACTACCTGAGAGGAGGCTGTAGCCAGGTGGGGTTGGCCTCTTCTCCCAGGTAACAACTGACAGGACAAGAGGAAATGGCCTCAGGTTATGTCAGGGAAGGTTCAGATTGGATATTATGAAACATTTTTCACAGAAAGGGTTATCAAGCATCAGAACAGGGAAGTCACCATCCCTGGAGGTATTTTAAAGACATGTAGATGTGGCATTTAGGAACATGGTTTAGCAGTGGGCTTGGCAGTGCCAGGTTAACAGTTGGACTAAATGAACTTAAGGACCTTTTCCAACCTATATTATACCATCATTCTATGATTCCATGCTCCTGAATGCACCTAGGTGTGTTTTAAGTTTAGCACCTGCTTTGTACAGTCAGCAAACTCTGTAATTTTGTGCCTTCTGTTTCCTCTCATCCAGCTCCTGGATGGGTGCTGGCTGGGTGAGCACTTCACGTCTTTCTCACTCAGCTTTCTTGTTTTTTTTTCCTCTTATTTTCTTTTCCCTTTAGCTGCTATCCAAGATTTCTAGTTGTGATTCCCCTGCTTCCTCTCATGTCTTATATTCTCTGCCACAAATACTGGTTTTTCTTCTTGTTTTCCTAATCCTCAGCCCAGTGAATCTCAAGTTATTCACACACTTGCAGTTGATGCAAAACATGAGTACAGGAGTCTTAAGGTCCTGTGCTATGGAGTGGGCACTAGAGCAAACCAAAGACTTTTGGACACATCATCACTGTGTGAGATGAGGAATACACAGCTGCCTGGTTCCCATCAGCCCTGAAGTATATTTATTTGCTTTAGAAGGCACAGACTCTTAGAGAGCTGAAATGGAAGAACAGCAGTGACATATAAAGAAAGAAAAATATTTGCTTCCTGTGCAGATTAGCTTCATCCAAGCATAGACTTCAAAAAGATTTTGTAACTTTTATACAAAGCAGTTCTCCTAATCACATCTATGATAAAATGATGGTAGCACCTAATCCACTGCAGACACTAACTTTAGACTGGTTTTGGTATAATTCACTCACTGTATTACTGAAGACATTTACTGTTACAAGGAAAACACATTGTAAAATTATGCACAGCCTATAGCTTTATTATATAATGCTTGGCCTAGGCAACTATGATCTTTCTGTAACTTTTTCTGTAACAGATTACCTTCCACTGCAAGAAGGTGCTACTGTGTAGTCTATAAGGGAATACACATTTCTGGCAGTCAAGAGACCTGGCAGTCCCAAAAAGGGGAGCACAGTATGTGTTCCCCCACTGTGGAATGGTGTCAGTGGTGCGTGTCCAGCAGTGATATCGTATAATCACACAAAACATATAATAATGCATAAAGCTTAACAGCCAGGTTGACACAGAGAGCTTCTCAGTCAAATGGCAGGAATGAATTGCACTGCTAAAGCAGAGCAGGGGTGAGGGGCACTGCTGGCTGCAGAAGGTGAAGACTTTTGCATTTCCATGAATACAGCATTTAATTCAAGGTCTAGGGAGAGCTGCAGAGCTCTAATTAAACCAGGCTGACTGCTCACACGTAGAGATTCTTGTGCTGTTCATGCCACCAGCAACAGGGGTCTGCCTCCTCCTCTGGGAGCACACAGGACCCTGAAGCACAGTGTCCTGCTTCTCAGACAACCCTGCAGGATGCAGTCCTTCTTCGCAGGGATCCTGCTGCATGTACACCAGGCAAATTTCTTGTTCCAGTGCTACTACTGAGATGTCATGCCAGTATTGGTCTTCTGAGACATGAAAGCCAAATTCTATCATCTACATTAATGTTGTTTGTAACTAGCTTAGATTTCCATCTTATGCCACTTTCCCTTATATAGATATTTTTCTTTCCGTGGTGTTTACTCTTTCTTGATGTATTTTTAGAAACCTTTTGTATTCCTTTTCTCTTCCCTGCTAAGCAGGCGCCAGTCCCTCCTGTAGGAGAGTCTCCATTAGTCTGATCACTGTCTCATTTGCTCCTGTTTCAATTAATCCTTCTTGACAGGGGATGCCCAGGAATGTCCACAGTGTTTCAGATACTGTTCTCACAGTGTGGGACACCAATATTCGTAATTTGCTGGTTTCACATATTTGCTTTTCTCGTGGCTGTGTGGCAGCAGTGGTTCACACTCATCTAACATCATATCACTAATAGCAGGCTTCCCCCAAGCCATTCCCATTCTGTTTCAGAATCAGCAAAAATCACTGTTGGTCCCCAAGCGATAGTGCCCTGCACAGTATTAATGTTCAGCACATTCCTACTACCTATTTCTCAAGGTCACCTTTTATTCCTTTGTGATACTCAAGTTCTGCATTGTGCTGATAGTCACAGACTACTTGTGTCTCTAGAAAAGTCCATTGGAAAAATAGACTATTTGCTGGTCTCAGTGGAAAATGTTTAATTAGATGAAATCAAGTCTGATTTTTGATAAATCCTAATGAGGTACTTCAGCTCAGTAGTTTCCTTTTCAATATGATCTGCTTTACCTTCTTGCTATGAAAGCCTGGTATAATTTTTGATCCCATTTCTATCCTCTATCTTCCTGAGTTATATTAAGCATTTCCCATTTGACAGTGAATAAAAATACCAGCTGACACTCAGTGAAATTAGATCAGTTGAGCTCTGGTTTCATGGTTGGTTTTGGTTATTGGTGTTATTTTTGTTTTTTTTTCAGGGGAAATTCACTCTTCTGTCAGCCTGGGATAATTAAAGTTTGTAAATCCATGTGTCTGTTCAGCAATTATTTTTATGGCTTTAATTATTCTTTCTTTTCAGTTATGCTTGTTCTTTAAACCCATGAGTACTCCTGAAGGCAGGAGTACTGGTCCTGTCCCAGCCCACTACTTTTTCCTTCCTGAAACATCATATTTGCTATTCTCTACTCATAATTGCAACATTTTAACTTGATACCAAAACCAACTACTAAAATTGTGTTTTGTTGTAACTAATATTTCTAGAATTTAGGACACAGAAGATCCTTATTAGAGTACCTGAAATTTTGTTTACACCTCAAATGCTATAATTTCCTTTAGTTGCCTTGTTTGTTTCCATACTTTATTTCATTTTTCTTACTGCAAAATAAGTCAGTGTATGAACTGAATTTTTAAGCTACTTAGTCCTTGCTCCATTGTAGCTCCACTTCACCTTCCCCTGTTATTTTTCCTTATAGTACTACTGAAAAAATGTTTTACTTTTCATTTTCATTGCAACATCAAAAACTATTATGGTTTCTGGCTTATTCTTACTTTACATCACATCCTGATGTACAAAACTTGGTTTTATTTGCTCCTAAGAATTTGTTTGTGGACTTTAAGGACTGCAGCTTTATATGCTCATAAGTGTGTGTTTGTATTCTGCAAGGACTATTCCTAATGTCTTCTTTGAGAGGATTCAAGTCTGGAATGCTTCTCAGTATCTCTGTAAGTTTGTCTCTCCCTGCAAGTAGTTTTTGTATCTTTGACTTAAAGAAGTAACAAGATTAATCTTCATTCATGTCTCTGAGCTTTTCAGTTCAGTCAGCGTCACCATTTTTCTTTTCTTTAACCTAAGCTCATGATTTAGGACTTGTAATTTTTTTTTATTGACCTATATTTGTCAGTCTTTCTAGAAAATATGAATGTTTAATATTATAGCCAAAGTTATACTTCATAATCAGGCCTTTTATAGTTTCCTCCTACTTACTGAAGTCAAGTCTAAAACAGTATTGCTTTTGTTTGTTCAGCAGCTTTTTGAAAGGATCTCCTGGCTAGTATATCTAGGAGCAGCTAAGATCCAGTTCTTCAAGCTGGACTTGGGAAGCTGATCATTACACCACTTTGAGTCACTATGTTCTAAACACTGGTTCAGTTTGATGACTAAGATATCCTCTGGTGGTCTGCTACCTGTTCTCAGCTCAGTTTTCAGAGATCGTTATCTTTTCTCTCTTACTCTATTTTTGGTCAATGTAATTGCTCTTCTGTTTTTCAGTGTAACCACATCCTCTTCGTTGGTTTATTTCTGCTTTGTACTCCTGTATAAACTTTCTCTTTTACTCTTCCTTCCTCACTGTTTGTTTTCTTCTCCTGATGCCACACTTCTGTTCCCTTTCTCACATGACGGTGCGTGTCCTGGCTCTATTCAGTGTTATCACTTGCCCACTGGTGATCTGTTCCATCAGCCACATCAGGTAGGGCTTCATGCATAAATAGTTGCTGTCAGGTAACTCCTCTCGTGACTTATGTCATTTTTGTCATCACATCCATTCCTGCAGATATCACTACTCCTTCCCTAAAAAAATTAATTTAAATTGTCATCACTGAATTTCTTCATCCCTTACATTTTTTTTCACAGTTGTTGCAGGGGACTCTAAATAACTATTTTATAGCCTTTATTCATTGTTTTCTTCTTGTTTGGCCTCAGCTAGTCAGCCAAAGAAAATCCTTTCCACTCCCTGTGTACTGCAGCTAAGTGGCATGATCTTAGAGCTGCCCTCAATGTCCTCACTTGTCCCACAGGTAGTGAGAGATCCTGAAATGTGAGAAGTTTCCTCCTTGCAGCCCCTTCTGATTCCAATGCAGATGTTGTTAAATGCCATACCATTACCACAGCCAAGACACTTGACACCATGCCCAGGCTAGAATGTTCATGGTCCTGGGTTTAAAAATCTATAAACACTAATCAAAATATTATTTGGGGAGTTGGGGAGACATTGCAGTTATTCTGCTAAATATTGGAGGAGCTGATGCATTGCCATACATAATATCATGTGGTTCTATTGAGTTAACAGCATTAAAGGCAAATTTTTGCTACTCTGTGAACAAGAAAATACCATTACTTGCTGGTGGTTCACACAGGGATGTCCTGGAGTTTGCTAGTGAAAGGTGAAGTTCATACTAAGGGCAAGTCCAGGCTTTTGTCATTGATGTAGACAGTGGGATTCTGCACTCTTCAGAAACTAAATACTTCAAAAATAGCATAAAATAGTACATTTTAAGTCAGCTTTCAGGGAGAACATCCGCATTTATCAGAGCAATGAACAGAAGACCACATTCTACATCTCATACACAAATTTTGATATCTTTAAATATCCAAATGTCTTGGAATTTTTCAGTAATGTTTCAAATTTTTTCCATAGTGTTTTAGCATTAGATTGCTGTATAGAGACATAATATAATAATCATCTCTTTTCTTGAAAAACCAGAGTAATCTTTGTATTCCCTTTACCATGGGACATCTCTTTCAATGTAATCTGTCCATCTAATCCAAAATAAATGACAGAATAGTGGTATAAGTGGTATAAGGGGTATATCTGCATAGTGCCTTCCAAGAGACCATAGACATTCTTCTGGATCATTGTTTTGATACTGGGAGCTTGGATGCAGCCCAGTCAACTGAAAATTACAGTCTACCTTTTTGATGTTTGTTACCAGTTCATCAAAGGCTTTTCAAGTGAGTAGCTCCTCAAGTTGTAGTTTCCCAAATGGAAATTTAATGTTTTGGGGAAGTCCATTTTGCCATGGAGCAGCCAAAGCAGATGATCACCTCACCCCTACACGTACACATTGCAACCCATCAGAACCCTTCTTGTGGGGGCAGATCCCTCTAACGGTGCAGTTAAATCTGGGCTATCAAAGCAACAGGCGGGATGGTCCCTGTTCTCCTCAGTGTTTAGATTTCTTTAACTTATCAGTCACGTAATCAAAACATCAAGACAGATGCTGAGTAAAGGGAAAATGCAAGTCACACTATTCTGAGACCTCCCAGTTCCAACAGGGGAAAAAAGTGTAAAATTTACAGATGTCATTCTGCTGGAATTATCCAGTAGAAAAGAGTTCCAGTAAAATCCCTAGCAGAGATCTGCCCAGAGATCTTGGCAGACAAAAACAGCTACCTGGGATTTAAATTAAGATTTGAAGGCTGTTCTGTTATAATAAAGTGAACTTTAGTCCTGGATGTGCAAATGGCATTAGAAATCCTTGAACATGGACAGTTTCTGGTGTCCAGACACATGAATCACATATCTGAATCTCTATTGACTCATGTTATACCTGAGATCAGACTAATCCACAAAGGCTTGCAGCACTCCCTTCCATCCAGACATCAATCTCCCTGTCATCAGAAATCACCTTTGAGCTGCCTTCCTCACAAGACCATACCTGATGACTCCATCCTTGGAAATGGATGGCTGCATGCAAGGATTCCCCGCTGCCCTTTAGGGCATCTGGTTCCATGTAGTGTTGGTCAGAACAATTTCAGGCTGATTTCTTCTACCTGCTGGTAAATCCTTAGTCTTCTGAATGTCATTTTCAAATCTCTCCACATTGTTCTGTCAGATAGTCCCCTGTGCTGTCAGTGTTAGGTGGAACCACTGTTCTTCTGAAATTTCATCAGTGTGATATGCTGTATACCTAACCCTTGGCTTGGCTTGCTCAGGACAATGCCTCCATGTCTTCATTTCCCAGGGTGCTTCTTTGTCAGCTTGGGATTTTCCCTTCTTCCACTGTGGACTTACTGGATTCATCTGAATCCCCAACAAAGCACAGCTGATCTGTCACTGTGCCAAGGAAGTTTGTCAAGAATATTTGTATTGCTTCTCTTTTAAAGCCCTTAATTTTTCAGCTGGCATCTGAGTGTTGGAAGTCCTCAAAACACAGAACGTCTTGTCACTGTTATCTGAACCTGTTTTCAGCTAAAGTACTCATGCATGCTGTGTGTTCTTACCCAGAATAGAAGGCTTCAGGAGAGACTATCCCATTACACTGCCGAACTCTTTTCTGTTTCACATCTCCTCGTTTTCCCCTCCCGTTAGTCATGGTCATGACTCTCTTTATATGACATCTCCCATGGTCATGATGACTTTATAGCAGGGTCACAAGCTCCCACATTCATTCCCACAGGCTAGGAAGGGTGTGCCCAGGTTTTGGGGCATGACCCAGGGTCTCTGGGAGACCTGCACAGTTGTGGCCCAGCACTGCAGGCCAGGCAGAACACCCGAGTGTGTCCTCAGTGCTCAGAGCAGACTCAGCACTGGGCTTAGAGCTTGTAGGCTCCACCCAGCCTGTTTAACCTGCTCCAAACACACTCTTCCCTACCCTCCTGCTTTTAGGGTTTCCTGACATTCTTGTTACTCCAGACTGCACTCCTGCTTTCCCACTGGATGCACCACGCTCAACGCCCACTGAAGTTTTGAGTCATGACCTGACCCTCAAACGTGGACCTGTCTTGTCCACGACTCCACCCTGGCTTTGGTCCCAGGTTGTTCTGTTGCAAGCCCTGTCTACTTCCATTCCTTCTGCTTTCCTCCAGTTTCAACTGATCCACTGTACATTCTTGGTAGCAGATGTAAATTGCAACTTGTTTGCCTGTCTTTTCATGCCTCCAGCCTCTGAAGGCACAGTGGTGCACCTTGAGAAACAGTGATGCCACTGGCACGCTGGTTATATCATTCTGCTGTAAGCATTATGTAATGACAAAAAACCGGCACAAGAAGTGGCATAGGAAACACACAATGACAGAGAACTGCTTTGTCTCCCTTAAATGTTAGTTTTTAAGGGATGTTTCTTGTGGAAGTATTTTATGGAAACACTTTTTTGCTAAGACTACCTCCAGCTAACACTTCCACATGCAGATCTGCACACTTTAAGAGCACCTTCAGACTATATTTGAGTTGTACCTCTTTCTCTCTTTCTCTTTTCCTCATTCTGTGTGTTTTGTGCGCTTTGGTGACACCCTTTGACACCTCTGAGGGAGAGGGAAGCCCTGTTTTATACTGCAGTGCTAGAAAATGGGGCTTCACGATGGGTGTTGGCAAGAAGGCAATTTTCAGATGAATATTTTGTGTAGTTGCAGTAACAATGGTGGCTAATTTCTGAAAATAAGCCATAGGTCTTATGGTAGGAAATTTAAGTCTCTGCACCAAGGTAAAACACTGGTATGCAGTGCAGCAGAAAGCTAGCAGAGTTTGTTTAAGGCTCTCAGTAATAAAAAAACTGGTTTAAAACACTGGTTTAATAGCCACAGGCCTATCTGAGGGGCTGAGAGATTTCCTTAGCAGCAAATGAAACACTGCAAAAGGAAATGAATGTGCTTTGTGCGTATGCAGGAATGCACATCAAAGGCAGACCAAGGCTGGGTGATAGGCCCTTGCAAATCAAACAGGCTCTGGAGATTGCTGGTATCAATAATATTTAATATCCAGGGTATCTTTCACTCCCAGTATTCTGGGAAAATGGCTATCATCACAGCTCTGCTGTGATAATAAGCTCCCTGAGCTTCTGGGAAAACAGCTCTTTCCTTTTCCCTGGAATCTGAACATGGAATCTTTATGTGGCACCCACTGAGTCACTTGACATCTCAGTGTCTCTGGCCAAGCTCAGCCTCTCCCTTCCTCACTCCCTGGCACTAATGTTTTCCCAGGCAGAGCTCTCGTCACTCTGGGGTGTTCTGCTGGGGCACCTTGGGCCACCACTGCACTGCCACTCTTGCTCATTGCTGCTAATGCCAGGCATTGGCTTACTCTGTACAGAGCTGTCTTTCTCATCAGAGCTGGGGACATCATCCACACAAACAACCTGGAAGGAGCTGGGTGGTGGCTGCAGCCCTCGTGAGCAGTGAGGGCTCTCCTGCACATGTCCACAGCCCCATGCAGGTGACGGAATTCCATGAGTTAACTTGAAAGGCATTTCTTATCAAGTCTGGCTTTTGCAGATGAGGCATGCACCTGGCAGAGAAGGCACCTGCTCACAGCTTCCGGGAGCTAGGCATTAAAAACTGGCACTCACACATGGGCTGATGACTGCAAAGCAAAGAAATGACCAATAAAAGGGGGACACATAATAGCATACCCTAGCTTGGGGTATTCAGAGTCCTGCTGTCCCTGGGGCCATCCTCTCCTGCACCATCACAGAGCTCTGGAAAGGCAAGAGACATTAGCAAGTGACAAACCTACAAGCCCAGAATCCACATTGTTCCTAAAATACAAGGCATTTTTGACTAAATTACTTGTCAGTACAAAATGGTTTTTTGATGCTCAAACCTACATAGCCAGAAGAATGAGTAAAAACAGTCACTGCCTAGGGCTTCACATGTGCCCCCTTTTCCTTCTTATTTTAACTGATTAGTTAAAATAATTCATTTGTCTTTCTTCTGGCCTCAGGCCCCTGATGTAAGCACATAGGAATATGGCCTGTTTCTTATACATTCGTCCAGTCTGCTAGCCCACGCTGACAGTCTGACTTACACAGAAATAATAAACCACTCTTAACTGTGCCTCACTTAAAAGAAGTGCACTGTGCATCATGGAAAAAAAAAAAAAAGAGCCCAGCAAAACACTTAACAACTGAGACCTAAGACAATAAACGTAAGGCTCTAAAAATTAGACTTGGCAAAAGTCTAATGCAGATAAAATCAATAAGGAAAGGATAAGAATATATTAACACAAAATATTTCCTGGGGAAATGGAAAAAGTTTCATAAGAGTAGATCTTAACATCAACAAAGTTATCCAAAGAGCAAGAAAAAAATCTGGTGCCTTTCAGATGTTGGCCAAAAATGAAAGAAAAACAGGCGCCCTCTCAGTCAGGTCTGGCAGCAGCAGCAGCCACCAGCAAATGGAGCTCAAGAGGGGTGGCAGCTGGAAATCACTCAGCTTCTGAAGTCACTGGCTCTTTGCTGCCTCTAATCCTTCTGTGGCCACCAGATCTAGAAGGATATATGTGCAACCTGAAGTTTACTCACATCCTTCCTGGTAGGAAAGACAGTGATGGTTCTGAGGAGCTGCACAGCCTTCAGGCCTGTCCACTCATTCAGGTCTTCAACTGGGGCTCAGCGTATGCTTCTGCTCTCAGATTTTGGTGTGTCTTGCTTGATGCTGCCTTCCTTGTTCCTTCTACCTGCTGATGCTCCCACCATTACCTCTACTGGTAACCCTTCGCTGTCCAGACTGAATGTGTCAACACTACACCAGCTATGCCAGTCCCCACCTCTTGTTAGTCTGCTCAGCTGCTGGGACAAGTTATTTCAAAAGTCTTCTTGAGTTTTAACTAAGGTAAATCAAGTCAGTAAAGCCTTACTGGCATCACACTGGTACTACTAATCCTCCACTGCTTTTCCACAAAGGCCATTCTGTGCCGAGTGAACACAGATGTGTCACTTTGCTGAGAAGGGACAAGCAGCACAGGTGAGCTCAACTGCACTGCACAGAGGGATGGGATAAACCGTGTGAACCCCACACGAGGAAATGTCTTGTGGATTCAGCTGTTGCATCACTTCAGCTTTGCCAAACAAAAGAAATAATTCAAATGTAAGCATGTAGTTCTGCAATGAAGGCCTCAGGGTGTGAAATCTTCAAAGAGGCTGTTTGTGGCAGGTGGGGAATCAAGAGCAGGTGTGTGCCTATGCTGACTGCCAGCAGCTGGGCCACAGCTCTTTTCACTTGGCAATGGGATTAATGCACCAGAGGGATCTCGCCTGGTCTCCACATTCCACCTTCTTTCTACCATATTCCATATTCTTTCTGCTCACTTCTGAGAGCCAGGAATCATGTGCAAGATCTATACCTCCCTAGTGGATTTTTACGTTAATGTTAGTCCTGAGGAATAGTGAACAGGAAAAGGAGGCTGTGGAAACACATTTCTTGACCATATTCAGCATTATGGAATGATTCAGGAATGGTGAGATGGTGCTTGCTCAACCACCACTTTTGATACTGATGTCATAACCAGATGTAAGTGGGCTGTAAAAGTTGTCATCTTCTTAGCTGCAAACACAAGACACTTCTTCCTCTTGAGCTCATCTGTGGCAGAATATCTTTTTGCAGCTGTACCCATCACCCATCTCTGGCCCCAAAGCTGTAAACAGAACAGGCTCAAGCAGTTTGTCTCCCTGTGCTGTACAGTCTTTCACTATCAGTGGAGGAACATGCTGTCCAGCAACAAGTTCAAAGAGCTGCTGCTAGTTTGCTTTTAATCTTCTGTTTTTCTTTTGGAATACGCAATCAAGAAACTGGACGCATTCTTCCTGGCTTAGGGTCCTTAACATGATCATGCTGTCCATCTTGCTGAATGTTTCCGTGGTATTTTACTACACTAATGGATGCTCAGGTACATCACTGTAACCCTTTGGTCACAGCCTGTGGTGCTTCCTTTTTCTGAGCTCTGTCCATAGAGGATCACAGAATCACAGAATGTTCTGAGCTGGAAGGATGGTCCCTTGCTGTGGCACATCCTTGGAGCTCTGGGACTTTGTCTGGCAATTGAAGCTGCAAATTTCTGAGTCCCCTGTTTGAGACCTAAAGTCAATCAGAAGGGAAGGAGAACTTCTTTGAGTGGGTGAATGACATTGGAATCCCATTTAGAGACTGAGCACAAGAGCTCTGGTGTCTAGAAGCAGTGGTACCTCTCTGGATTAGATCTGTTCCTTGCCCTCATTTGTATAAGCATTTAGCTAATTTCAGCTCCCAGTTCTGGCGAATCTGTGGAAAATAACTCTAGGAATAAATGTGTTTATTAATTTTAAATTAAAGTCTTCTCAGACTCCTAGAGAGGTGCATTTTGTATTATCTGCTACTCAGAGGGATTGGGAGAGAACCCATCTACTTTCAGCCAAAACCAGTTGCTCTTCATCATCCAGTTTCCCAATCCCAACTAAATTCCCTCTCTGCTCCTCCACACGGTGCTTGCCTACCCCAACAGCACAGCTCACTGCAGAGCCATTTTTTGGGTGAAAACACATTTCCCTCTGCATCCCCCAGATCTGGAGGGAGTCTGTCCCCGGCGCGTGCCGGTGGCTCCAGCCAGCTGCATGCACAGCCATGCCAGCCGTGCTGCTGGCACACACCCCCCCACCCATCCCATGCCACCAGCAGCTGCCTCACCTTTAGCCCCGTGAACAGGCACAGCAGCAGCTGCGTGTGGTGGATACAGCCTTGCACGTTGTGGTGGTTTAGCCTGATCAGCCAATGTGCAATATTGACACTTGATTAAGCCAATGAAAGACATGGGTACGCCTTTGTGAATACACATTTTAAATGAGAACTCGAGGAAGTTCCTTCTTCTGGTTTCCGGTGGCAGAAGAGGTAACACACAGGCCCGGCGGGCTCTCCTGGCGGGGCCGGGCCGGGCTCTGCCTCTGCTGCAGCCCTGGCCGGGCTGGGCCGGCTTTCCCCTGTCCCGGCGTGGCCGGGCGGGAAGGGCGGAGGCCGCGGGGCGCTGGGAGCAGCCGGGCCGGACCGGGCCGGGCCCAGCTCTGCCGAGCCATGCGGCCGGGCCGGGGAGGATCAGACCGGGCCTCGGCGACTTCCACGTTGGGGGAGGAAAGGACATCAGCCTTCCTCTCATCAGCCTTCTATCAGCCAGTTTCTT